>VXAK01007448.1:66815-88498 GCA_013399435.1 Arenaria interpres
CTTGTAAATAAATGATTCGTGATTAGGCATGTGGTTATGTGATTCTATGATTCTCTGTAGGGTTCTCTAAAGGAAATTTGAATGCACAATTACTGAAGCGACACTGTACACTCAAGATATGATAGTGATTATCTGGCAGCTACATATCTAATCAACTTACATTAATGTTCATATAAGATGTTAAAAACAGGCTTTTACTGTAATTTTATATTATAATATTATACATGATATAATATTTAATATACACTGTGTGTCATAATAATTAATATACTATAATAATTTATATTGTAATAATGTAACTTTATGTTATAATAATATATTATTATAACAAGCTTTTTGGAACTCAAGTCATAGCTCAAGAACTCGATGTGAGAAATAGCATCCAGGCAAGAATAGAAAAAACATTATGTGAAGGCCAAGAACTAATCAACTCTACGCCAGCCAGGGTAGGAGGGAAGCTACAGGAAAGGACCAAAGTAATAAAATAGTAATACAAGTATGTTCCTGTTTGACTGTTCCACATTTTCTATTGATGTCAAATTCCGATTCAAAAGTTGGATTTACATTATCCCAAGAGACGTAAAGAGAACTTTTTGACATGTGCATGAGTTCCTTCTTCGTGGCAGAGTTGCAATAATAATTTCAATAGCAAATTGCTTACAGCTGCAGGTTCTTGGAGTGAACTTATATGATAAAAGTGTTGCTCTTTTTTATTGGTTTTAATAGAACTAGAAAAACTACTTAGTATTATCATAGGCAAAAATAGGTTAAATTGTTAAGGCTAGCAGGAGGCAGATAATTGGGTGCATGTGTTTGTGTGTATGGATGTTTGAAATTGAACTTTTGAACTCTCAGGCAGAAGTGGCTACTTCCTATCTGCAACCAGTATGATCTGATTCAAAATACTGATAACACTTGGATTAAAGGAAAGTGACCCTTCCCGAGTGCTCCAGTTAATCATGAGGAATGCGACAGAACCGCCAGTCAGCAGAATGCTCATGCGACATGCTTCTGCACATAACACAGTTTTGATCAAGGAAACCAGGGATGTTGTGGGTCCAGAAAGAAGAGAAGGTGCTTAAAGGGAGGGCTCCCAAAAAGAAGTGGTCTTGGAAAGGAAAGGAGGCCTGGAAAGAAGAAGGTGAAGATCCTGGCTGGAGGAGAGGTGTGGGAAGTAGGGAACAACCTGGAGATCCAGGAGATGGATGGATGGAGTCACCCAGGGACCATGATAGAGGATGCCTGATATGGGCAGCTGCGAGCAGTGGCACAGCAGAGCCAATATGATGTCCTGCCCAACCATCTCAGGCAGTGGGTACTGGAAGGGAAGGTGGGACCTCCTGAACATGGTGCTGGGCTGGGAGAAAGTGAGTGTGAGAACAGGGCAGGGCAAGGACTCTTTCTCCTTTGGTATTGAACAAAACTCCATATCCAGGTCCCCTGCAGGGCAGGCGTTCGTGGTCCTGCATGTGACAAGTAGAGGGCAGCTAAGGATAAACCAGTCAGAACAACCGATCACGTTACATTCATTGCCCACTGGCTTTAGTAATCCAATGCATTTATTTATTTATTTTAAATTTGGCACTTAAACTGATTAGCAACAGCTTCTATTTCTTCTCATTATCTACACTAAAACAAATGATCTCTTTCCAGCCTGTATACTTGTGTATTTCTTATGATCACCATTATTAGACTGAATTCAGCATGCAAGCATCAGGAAGACAAACAAAACATGTGTATGATACTGTTACAGTCAGGAACTGAGAGTCCAGCTGATATGTAAATTTGTAACTAAAAGGATTAAGGGCACATTTCACAAGTACAAACAGAAAAAAACAGTGAAAAACACCATCAGAAAGAACCTGTTTACAAGCCTGAAAAATAAATGAAGGAGTTGAAAAAGCTTCTGCGTTTACGTTCCCCAATCCACTCAAAGAGTTATCAGCACAAACCAGCCATCCTGATCAAACAGAAGGACAGTCCAAGTCAATGCCTCATATGGAAAGAACCACCAAGAATTCACTGAGACTTCACTCCTGAGTGACCACTGAATGCCACTAGAGACCACCCAAGACCTCCTATGAAGCCCCTAACAGACTTAATGCGCATGTGCCAGGGTGATGTGAATATTATAATGAGTTTTTGGAAATGTAATGACTATGCATATCCTGTATGGATATAAGTCTCTGTGAATCTTGCATTCAGTGGACACGTTGGGTGGAGAGATCCTCCAACTCCTCAGCATTGAATAAAAGAATGCCTGCTTCTTAAGACTACTTTGGTGTTAAGGAGTTTATTCCCGATTTTAGTGACAATACCACATGCCTTTACTCATAACTGTAGCTCTAGAAATATTATTCACAGCCCTTCAGGGAAAGAGTTTCCCCAGGGTAGAAGCTGCTGTTACCCCAAGGATTACAACAGCCACAAAAAGGCCCTGCTTGTAGCTGATGACAAACAACAGGAGGACAAGGCTGGTAGTTTCAGGGCTCATTTTCAAGTCTCCTGGAGGTACTTCACAGCTTTTCTGCTGAAGTAATGGAGTACATCAAAATTCACAGGGAATAATACAGCCTATGAGACCTGGTGCAAGACTTCTTGGGTAAAAGAATGAAGTGTTGGTCTTGATAAAGCTGTGGCTAGGTAGGGGCAAGGAAGGTGCTAGAAGGATATGTTCCCAGCCTGAGTGCTCCATGCCAATGTGCCGTGCAAGCACCCGCCCTGCTGTTTCTGCTGCTGTGTGGCGATAATTGCTGCCTGCATAGGCAACCTCTTGGCCTGTGGCAACAACAGTAATAAGCCTGTTTATTTTGATGCTCTCATAGTCTCAACCTACCAACTATATGCTAGCCCTACAACCACCTCTGCCCCTAGTTCTTAAAACTTGTGTCTTATTTACACATCAAAACCAAATTTAAACACTGAACTGCTACTGAATTCTCAGCACTGCATCCTCACTTTAGCTTCAATGGGAATTGCAATGGCCTATTCTCCTTCAAAAACATGTCCCAAGCAAGATATCGAACATTATTTTTAAACTGCCAAATATAAGTGTTAAACTGACATTTCAACTCTGTAGAATCAAGCTCAAACGTTCATTATGGGTCAACAAGGAGTTCAAAGGAGTTTGATCATTTCACTATTTAATATTTTAAGATTGCTTACATTTCACCAAAGCTATTGTACAGGTCAAAATCTTTTTCCCAGGATTGATACAATAAAATTGTTAGTGTCAAAAAATGTAAGAGACTAAAACAATCATCTCTGTTTCTTTTTGTCAAACCACTAAATATTCTTTCCCAAGCACCAAGAGGAAAAATAGGTATTGTATCTAACTGAATAAAAATTACATGTTTCCTTTCTTCTAGACGAAATTTAAGCAAAAGCTCAAAACTGAGCAATTACATCTGTGAATACCATGAATCAGTTATATAACAAAGGTGTAAATAAGGTAAAAATACATGCAAGCAGTAACAAATGCCAGCTGAAACTATAAACCCCAGAAACACACCGAATACAATAAAAGAGTAAAGCACAAATGATATTGTGTGCTTTAGAGATGAAAGAGTTCGAGCAATTCTCCTTGGGTAAAAAGTATCCAAGGAATTGCTAAATTGCCTATCAACTCATCACCATTTCAAAGGCATTTCTTGATCTTCACCAAAACTAATAATTATTTTCTCTGAAAGTAATGAACCAGATTAATCTAATTTGATCATTTTTTTACAGATGATAATAAGTATTGTCTTGAATGTATACAGCAAATTTTAAAGAAAGTAATCAGAAGCCCAGTCACTTTTTCCCATTCATTCTAAAGGCTCTGAGGCAATAGAAATATAATTGCCATTCGTATTTCTTCTTTGCCAATTGCCTGGAGGTCTGCAGGACCATTCCTAATCATAGTGTATACTTCTTTCTTCTCAGGCAAATGAAAAGAACTGAACTCATAATGCATCCTGAAGACCTATAAATGCAAAGTGCAGACGGAAACTTGGTTTCATTCACAAATGGCACTTCTTCAAAGATGTGCTTTTATGAACCGAAATTCATCAAACTGAGCATGATTTTACTGGTTCTTCCATTGAATTTGGTGACAGCTGAGAACCAGGCATGATGTCCAAATTGCAATTCTAATACTAATGCTCACTTTCTACTGATGGATGATGCTACCCGGAGGACAAGCTCAAACAAACAAAAGGAGATATTGCATCATTCTACATACAATTACTCTGTGGAAGGCCATTATACACGCAGACAGCACCAAGTTGGGCAGGTGCGTTGATCTTCTTGAGGGTAGGAAGGCTCTACAGAGGAATCTGGACAGGCTGGATTGATGGGCCGAGGCCAATGGGATGAGGGTCCACAAGGTCAAGTGTTGGGTCCTGCACTTGGGTCGCAATAACCCCAGGCAGCACTACAGGCTCAGGGAAGAGTGGCTGGAGTGATGCTTGGCAGAAAAGGACCTGGGAGTGTTGTCAACAGCCGGCTGAACATGAGCCAGCAGTGTGCCCAGGTGGCCAAGAAGGCCAATGGCATCCTGGCCTGGATCAGGAACAGTGTGGCCAGCAGGACTAGGGAAGTGATCATCCCCCTGCCTTTGGCACTGGTGAGGTCCCACCTCAAGTACTGTGCTCAGTTTTGGGCCCGTCACTACAGGAGGGACATTGAGGTGGTGCGGTGTGTTCAGGGAAGGGCAACAAAGCTGCTGAAGGGTCAAGAGCACAAGTCTTATGAGGAGTGGCTGAGGGAACTGGGGTTTCTTAGCCTGGAGAAAAGAAAGTTAAGAGGAAATGGCCTCAAGTTATGCCAGGGGAGGTTTAGATCAGATATTAGGAAAAATTTTTTCACTGAAAAGGTTGTCAGGCATTGGAACAGGCTGCCCAGGAAAGTGTTTGAGTGACCATCCCTGGAGGTATTTAAAAGACATGTAGAGTGGTGGTGGTCTAGTGCAACTCCTTTTTGCTAATGGATTTTGTAAGTGCACACATGCTGATATAAACCCGATGGGCTAAAGCAATACTTTGTTGACGGAGTCATGATTTCTACTACGAGAGACAGCTAGGTTCGTGAAGATATACCAGTAAACTTGTTTAAGGATGATCTAGAATAATTTAGCTCACTTTGACAAAATAGCTAGTTAAATTTCACCTGTAAACACACCTGAGCACTTAGGTGCAATAATTTAGTTTCATGTGTTGTTATGTTGCTGAAATCGAGGAAACTGTGTGATGACTCCTGCTCATACATTTAAAGCCAGCAAACAGAAATCCTTGTACTCCCTGTGGGGCTTAGTAATCTTCATGTCTAAAAAATGCATATTACATCCCAAGATATATGATTAAGCATACTGAATTAGAAATTCTTAGCGTGAAGCACTAACAAGTATAGGTAACAGCATTTACAAAAATGAAAAAGCGTTCCTGTACAGAGATTTAGCACATTCAAAATTTGGAACGTGCCATTAGGGGGCACCAAATTTTTCAATATGTATGGAAACTATAGGCAACAGAGTAGCACTTATCTGCTGTCAGGTGCTCTTCCAGCTAGTCTCTGTTCAGAGACAGAACCTCTGAGATGGCACCGCAGCCCGTCAGCGTGCATCACTGACGGGTATTCATCCAGATACAGGAGTGTGTGCTTCAGCCCGTGTTCAGCTAACTGCTCGTCTTGTGTAAAGCTGTTTTTATCATATCTACCAGTCTGTCTGCATCATTTTCAACAAGGGTCACTGTGACACGAAGATATTTTCAGTTCCTTCTTTAGATCTTCACTGCTTCCTAAACAGTAGGAAGTGTTTTTCTTGTCTCATGTTCTCTACAGCTATTCAATCAGAAGAAAGCCCCTACTTTCCAACTAATCAGTCAGCTTCCACTGTGTGAATTGCAGAGCTATTACTATCACTGAGATAGGCTGATACTTCTAAGAATAGTACAGTGGTCTGTGAATAAGAACATGAAAGATCGTCTTTTCCTTCTTTAGCATTGTCTAAGACTAAAACTGTTTCTACTTCCCCATTAACAGCAGACATGAAAGCTCTTGCCTAGAATCTTGCTTCCTTTTATCCTTTCTTTCACATTCATCTCAGGAACTCTCAGTTCTCTCTAATCAGTCACTTCAGACCCATTTGGAAAGTATAATCAGTACATGTAATACAAAACTTTGCTTTATTTAGACATAAGTAAATGCTTATTTCTATTTAGCAGTCCCAAAACTGTCTGTATGAGCAGCAAATGTATGAATGATATGGATTGATTCCACTTCGCCCACACTATGACAGAACTCATTTAGCAAGCTCGGTGCTCACATAGTGATGAACATCGCCTGGAATGACTCATTTCCTTTTACTGTGTCATCTTAAAGGTTAATTTCATGGGATTTTGTTCCGCACATTATCTAGTAACTAAGATATAATCAAACCTTCTATTCCTTGAGGTGACTGGTCAGCATTGTTAAATGGCACTGTCATTGCACTTGGGCAGGTAAATGGTACTCATCTTTTCCATGCCAATAGACTCTAGTGATGAACATGTACAATGAACACGAACAGTGTACATGGGAGTTTGCCTTCCATGCCGTTCCAGAAATCCTTTACTCTAGCACTAACCAGATTATCCTTATATCTTCTTTACCTCCTGCCTGCTCTTTTTTACTTTGTGCTTGCCATGATGTAGCTAACGTGCAGCCTGACTCTCCAAGACAGGACTGTCCCAACTTACTGTGCATTTGTAATTTGGTCTGTATGCACACAAGCAGTATATCAGCTCATAGGCCTGGGATAAGGCAGCCTTGGTGCTGTTGGACAAAACAGGAGTCTTCTGCTGGTTTTGGTAAGACATGCTCAGAACAAGGGACTGCCTGAGACCCCACATTGTTTCTGAAAACTGAACCCTCACAGAACAACAGGGCCTGTGTGCAGTACCAAAACCTGCTCATCTGGGTACATATATTTGAAGGATATTCCAGACATGCTTCCTCCTGACCTGAGCTGGTTTGGGATGGGAAGGGAGCAGAAAAGTAGCATGTAAGCAATCCAAACCTCTTACCTGTGCAAAAACCTTGCCCATTTTTTTTTGTAGATGTACATCTCTAGCTCTCTACTCTATCCCTTCTGGCCTTTTAGGAACAAATTTATGAAAAGAAAAACCCAACCAAAATAACAGAAAATCCTTTACACTAAGGAACGACTATAGTACAAGAATTACTGCTGGATGATTGTACAGTTCTTTCTCACCAGAAAAATTACCTGTATCATCTTTAAGGCCTTACAGACTTTTAAAGACTTAATACTTCTCAGTTTTTAGCACGTCCTTTTGGTTTGGCAGCAATGAGTCCCCAGGGAAATGTCCCTTACAGTCACAACTTATAGGCATATACGTAACATTACATAGGTAGGTGGATAAAGCTCGTTTTAGATCAAAGAACATTATTATTAAATCAAATTATTAAAATAGTTCAGTGAGATTCTTCTTGGAATTCAGAAGTTGACACAGAGCTGCAGACTTGTTACTCTGTATCTTTGTACATTATTAGCAAACTTCATCACCGAAAATGAAAAGTGTTTTCTCTGTATTTCCTTAATATCAGAAGGCTGAAACTTTTTTTCACATCTTTTTCATGTGAGAACTTATTATTACTTGAACTGTTGAAATCCAATTCCAGATCTAAATGAAAGTGTAGAGTCATTCTGTATCTTTTATTTGGTCCACAACCAAAGGGAATAAGGACTAACATGTTATAAACATATGAATAAGCTACATCTTAATTTGCAAATGTCTGTCATGTAGCAATGCACAACGAACAATCCCTTTTGTGAAAGCCAATATAAGACACAACATTTAAAGGCAATGTAAGCATCAAAATGTAAAGAAAATTCAGCTGGAATGAGCATCATGGTACTATAATGGCTGGAGTGTTTTACAGGTGCATTGGAAATAATTTTTAAGAAAGCTACTGTTTGATAACTAGGAGGTCTGGGGAATAACAGGGACATGTGCAATAATGCCAGGAAAAAAAGTTCAAGGCGATTATAAAGCAAGAAAAAGTAACTGTGCTAAACTTCTGCAATGCCTGTTCATGTCAGTAGGGGGAGAAACTGCCCAGCACCTCTGACTTCGGCACTTTGAAACCCACATTCCTAAGAAAACAACAGACAAGAACTTATGAAGATGATTGACTTGAGCTGTTGAAGAGGAAAAGCACTAAAAAGAAGTGTATGCCCAAAAGCAAAGGCTGCAAAATCATAACTCTTGCTTTACCTGTATGTCACATGGCAATACTTCATGACAGATGCCAGTGTCACGGTAGTCACTTCTGGACTTTATTAAAATTTAAGATTTTTTTTTTAAGAATTATTAAAGTGTTAAGTTTCCTAAAGTCTTAATGGAAATTCCCTAATTTTTATAAAAGGTAAATATATAATAAATTGTAATATAGTAATATATTACAATATATATGTAATATATAATTTCAATATTTGCCCAATATAAAATAAACATATAGATAATATGCTTCCACCTGGTTACACAGTATAGAGCCTTCCAGAATCAGTCCTGTGGATGCCCCAGAATACAAAGAATTGTTTTCAGACCATTTCTTTTGACTTACTTTAACATAACTGACACCCAAAACTTCTTACTGTGAACACTTAGTGTGTGTCCTATGTGTGGCAAGTCTCTCATGTTACCATTTCTTACATTAATATTGCACAAAGAAGAGAATAGCAAGCAATTACTTTTCATGTAATCGGTGTTGTGAAAGATGGCAGCCAAAATAAAAGTATACGAATGTTATAAAAAAACCTTACCAGTATCCATTGAAAAAAAAAACCACAGGAAATTTTACCATTGAACAACACAAAGCCACTCTTCACAGTGTAAATTTTTGTCACTATCAATCAGGGAACTACCTGCTGCTTACTGGGAATGACATTATAACATTCTTTATAGCTATAAATTATGAAGGGTTCTTGTGCCTCTGAGAAAGCCATGGCCACAATCAGCATGGAAAATAACAACTCACTGTTTTATCCAGGTTTTAGTTCCAGTCAACATTTTAATGTATTTGTTCCGTTCAGTCTTAAATGTTTGCTACATTATATGGCATTCTCTTTCAGGTGAATTATTAATCTTAGCCTGCAACTGTGCAGTTCTGTATATATGGAAATGTAGTTCAGATCAACTGTAATTCAGCTAAGATGTCAATTGGCATTGTTTCATTTGCTTTTCTTGCAAGATGCATATTTAGAAAAGGTAAGGATGTTATGGCATTCCTTGGAAATAATAAAGACATGTAACTTGTTCACATTTTTAACCAGCATGTAATTTACTGTACCTGTGCTATCTGTCATGAAAATGAAAGCAATAGAATAACTTGCGGAAAATTTAATATATACTGGGAAATATGCAAGAATTTGGACCTTAAAAACATTATTTGAATGCTTTTGAATCTGTTGGTATGAGCATCCTTTTAATGAAGACTATATGAGCTTTTAGATCCAGGTGGGATCTGGCTTGACAATAGCAATTACAAAATTATGCATAAACAAAGATGATACTAATTATAATTGATAACTGTTGCTTTACAAATCCTTTTCGATGCAATAAAATCAAGACAAAAGTAAGATTACCTAGAAGGTGCCTGAACTATCACACTAAATAACAGCTTAGGATTTATCGTTTGGAAGACAGACCAGCTGCAAAACAGAAAGCAAGATCCAATTAAAATAAAACACTCCCAACTGCCCATTTTTAATGGAATTTTATAGTAAGCAGCTTTATTTCAAACACAGCTCCTCTTAGAAGCAGAAGAATCTGAACAACTGAACATCCACTGTGTTGGGAAAGGCCCAGAACCAAGGTTTCCTATTCCCTTGGCAGGTACAGAACCACTACATTATCACAGAAAAGCAGGCAGGATCAGCTACACCATACATGTGATAACTTGGAAATATTCTTAAAATCTACATGTTTCAAATGTGGTGTGAACTATTACACACACACTCTGTCCTTTTGGAGACCTAAGCAGAACTCAGACCCTGGAGAACTTCGTTTCGATCTGCCCACGTCTGCCAGACACAGAGATCAGCAGTCTGAAATCTCTTTGCCTTCTGGTTTTTTTCACATTTAAATCCTAGTTTGCTTCTGCTGTTACACCCAAGAAGAGAAAATGTCAGTACACGTTGACCTAAAAATTCTCATTCTACCATATATTGTTTGTGAAATCTGATCTCCAATATCCAAAGTAAATAGCTATTACTATAAGATTATTACTACCTTACCGAGTTGAATGAAATTGTCTGCAAAGCCTTGTATTTTGTAATCAGTTAGTATTCTACCCCCACAACCAACCAAACTGAGACTAATTCAATTTTTCAAAAATGATGAGATTTAAGTACCTAACAAAAACAGTTTGAAAAGTACATATGAATGTACCGATCAGGTAATTTCAGAAGTTTTCAAAAGGACCATAAAACTGGAAGTACTTAATAGAATTCTGCTTGCTGCTGTATTTAGAGAGATATCATACAGTTTTACATTCATTTTGGATCCAAGGCACTCCCATTACAAACAAAGATTTCAACGAGTTATGGGTCAAATATTTTAGGATCTGTATAGGAAAAAAAGCATAGCTTATCTTCCTATTTTTCAGGCACTATTACAGACAATAAATATTTTTAAAATTAGAAACAGTTCAAAGTTGGAAAAAGTCTGCTATCAGTTACTTGCACCAAAGTTTAAATTAAATCCAGAGATCAATTTTGATTTTTTAATAGTTTTTTTCACAGTTGTTTTGTTTTGTCGTGCAGAACAAAAATAAGATTTGTTTTTGCTTGATGAAATGATTTCAAGCGCTAGTCACTAATAATATAGATAATTTGCAATTCAATATCTTCCTTTTCACTTACATTTAAGCTGTATTATTACATTACAAATATACTTTAATTAGGTTTTCTTCAGCCTTTTCATATGAAAATGTGAAGTAACTACCTTAATTTTCATAGTAAACCTAAAATATGTACTGTAGTCAAAATGAGAAATCTGGTTAAAGAGTAATCATTTTTAAGCAACATTTTGCTCTGTTTTGTGTCAAATGGTATAATCACCTGCTCCTTTCATCTCAAAGAAACCTGAAGATTCCCATACGAGATTTTTCCAGCCATACGTTATGGATGATCTAATTACCTTATGATCGAGAACATGCTGCAGAAAATTTGAAATAAAGTCTTTATGTAGTTTTTTCAGAGTGCTCAGGATTTTTCTTTCTTTAAGGTGACTTCTAAAACATTTTCTGTATTAATTTACATAATATTCCAATTTTATAATGTACTATATTGGAAAACCAACTGCGGAAAATTGTTTTTTTGTTCTAAAGGTTTCTTTACCCTTTCAATTGAATATCACTGTCACATCAGATTAGGTCAGAGCACAGCACAGGCTAGTTCAGCATCTCCTCTGAAAACAGCTGATACCAGGTACTTCAGAAGTTGTTTAGAAAACCTTGGAAAATTCTGGAATTACTTGATTACACAATTATTACTTTTCCTAAGTACCTCCAGAGATTGGTTGATTTAATTTTCATAATTTAGGTAATATCTTACTTTTATCTATTTCCTCTCTGTGTATTACCCAATACTTCCAGATAACACAGGCTTTATCTATGTGACCACGTCACTTTTAAAAACACTGAAGTGAAGCTCTGTGACCAAGAACTCCAAATTTGTGTTCAAGCCTTACATATTGCCGTGATCAAAGTCCATCTAAAAGACAGATAACATTCTACTCTGAGACAACCCACTTTCAGTAGCCCCTCTTTCTTCACACTAAATTGTTAGTAATGAATAATGTTCCTTATGGTCTTGGAAGAATCAAATGTGCATACACCTATCTAGAAAACACTTTGAAATAACAAGTCATTAAAGAAAGTCTGCTTGCTGCAGTATCTAGTTTCATTGCCAGGAAAATGTGCTGTTTGTTTTGAAAAAGGCTTTTTACTTCTGGGAAGTGTGATTTGCAAACAGCTAAGATGCTGCCACCAAGATATTCAATGACAGTGGTCATTTTTTTACCTGACTTGCAGCAGAACAAACCCTGACTGAGGACAATTCACCTCAGGCCTTCAACATTTGCTATATTTTGCATTAATGCCGCACTCCATGGAGTGGTAAGACCAGCCTAATATTCCTGGAAAACCAGATTTCAGGAATGGGATTGAAGGTTAAAATTGCCATGTGTAGATGCAAAATGTTTAATGCACTTTTTGGAATCCGGGAGCATGGGAAATTGCCCGTAAGAACATAGATATATTTAACCTGTACTTTAAGATGACCCTCACTTTGATTTAATTGGATTTTTTTCCCCAATAAAATCACACCAAACTGCTATTCTGCTAGTTTCAGCCCACAATAGTCTGCAAAACAGGAAATGGAATTATGGTATTTTTAGCTTCCCAGTTCACTAGGAACTCACTATCAAACAAGACAGTTCAGTGGTTATGAAAGAAGACTTTTTCATGCCATAATAAGATTTTTCTACTTCCAATGCCCATATATGTGAGCCCAAATATATATTGTTCCTTAAAAACAACAAGCAAAAGATTCTTGCTTTTGTTTTATGAGATGTGCTCCAGCATGCCTAATGTAGGCACTTAGCATCTATATTTTAAGTTGTTAGTGAGACAGTTCACCTAAAAGAAATAGCTAAGTTCCCAATACAGTCAATGGAGACAGGGGTGCTTTTGATGATTTCCACTTCTAAGACAGATTGGCCTCAGTTTAGTTACTAAAGGATTTACATTTGTCTGGTTTCTTTGTAAATCTGCTATACAGAAGCCTGTCCTTGAAAACAGAAGTCAAGAAACAGCAATCCAGGCACATATTTTTGATGCTTCAAGTTGAAATTCAACTCTCTTTTAGCACCCACAGCAAGTAATTGCTATGCAAAGGGGCAGGCACAGTGTCTATTTGCCTCCTGGCTCTCGTTATTTGCCTGTGTATTGGGTATAACATGATCTAGAGAATATATCTCCTAGTCTCTCTCTTACAGCCCCAGACAGACTGCCTTTGTTTGACTAAAGCTCCTGGAGTATCTTGGGCCCAGTAACTAAAACCATCTTTATAGCTGTGATTCACCTCTGTGCTCAGAAAACTGTCCCTACACTCTATATTTTTCCCTCCAGTGTTGGCCAAATCAGAAAAGTCACAGACTTGTCACCTCTGCCAGTGTGTACTGGGAATACAGAAATAGGAAATGCAGCTGCATCTTCTTACAAATCTGCACCAAATAATGCAAATAATGCAATAATGCAAAAAGGAATTAAACTCTTTTATGGAGACAGCTTAACCTTAATAGCACTCGCAGCACCAGAATATAGCAAGAACTACCCAAAAAGGCTAAGAGTGGAAGACTGGGACTACATGGACAAGTGATCTCTGTCAATGTCAGAGGCAGAAAATCAAAGCACCCGTGATCTGTATGATCCCAGAGGAGAGCAAGGAGCTATATGGTCTTAGTGGGACCTGAGAGGAAAGCTCTGGGGGCAACCTGATGGCAACGCTACCCACTGTTCTTTCTGCTGTGCTCAGAGAAGCAGGGCTTCAGGCACATTCTCTGGAAGCAATGACGATTCTTTCCAAGAAGAACCTGGATTTTCTTCCTAACAGTAACTAGCCATCAAGGTCGTGCATAATAACAGCTGTCAAACGCAGCATGTCTGATAATTGCATAGCTCCACATAATTTACAATAGCTAGTAGTGCCTTCTAATACGATCTTAGTGGAATGTTACTGAAAGGTAGTTACAGCACCAATGACATTTTTATCAGTGATCCTCCACAATTTGTGTTATAAACTGCCCGGTGAACACTTTTACCCTGACCTTTGTGGTTGTTCTCTGCTTTATCACCCCTGGAACATCTTGTGACTGTGTTTGTATCTATTCTCTGTTTGAAGCATCCAGGTTATTTCGCTTGTCTCTATAAATTAGAATTACCTATTTAAGACTAATCAAAAACTCTCTAAAGAGATATTTTGATGCTATTCTCTATTTGTTATTAAGAATCCAATTTCCTGGTGGAATTTGTAAGATAGGGCTTTTCCACCAAAATTTATTTTCAGGAATCATTAGTTGTTCATGGTATTTTCAGAGTTCTTGATCATAAAGAAGGTATAATCTATACTAGTTTACATGCCACATAACAGGGCTAAATGCAGGAGTGAAAAATCTGTAACTTGCGTTATACAAGAATCCAGATCTTTACTATTCCTAATATAAATTAATTTAACGCTTCTTTCTCATACCTTTAAAAAAACTATAACCCCGTAAGTTTTCTGTTATCTTCTGCTTTAGATTACATTATAAGATCCTGAAATCTCAGTCCATACATCCGCTCAACTACATCATAGGTCCAAGTTACCTCTAATAGCTATATTCAGTGTTGATTTTTATTGCAGGAAAATTAAATATAGAGCAATTACAGTGCTAGGCAGAAACATTACAAACTCGTATTACCTGCTTTATCTCATTGAAGCAGATATTCTAGGTACACAAGAAGTTTTCTAATGAAGTATCCTTGCAAAATTCCATTTGTATCATTGTACCACCATAAGATTAAACTAAATCTCCATAAACTAGATGCCGTATATTGTGAAGTAAGCAAAAGTATTATTTTCTAAGTGTTTCAACTGCCTTAAACAGATTTTAGTAAATAAAGTTGTAGACAGCTCTCACAGATTTCCATGTCAAACTTTCATACTGCTGGTCTTTCTTCCCCTGTTACCTTCTGTAAGCCCCACACAGGTGCTAAAACAATTTCCATTCCTTCTGCTGATTCTGATTTCCTTCTCACATCTCAGCAAATGGCTGAACTGAACTCTCAGTACAACTCATCTCCTTCCAGATTAAGAACAGGATTGAAACTACTATCAGTGGGATTGCATATGATATGGCTAAACTGGTATGAGAAAGCTTTCTGCCTTCCTTGCTTCATTCTGACAGATGCAAGGTTAACTATAACATGTAGTTATACACTTCGTTGGGGTGTCCTTCCTACTGCATTTTTAGAATAGAATTTCCTTTTTAAAGACATCGATTTCTAAATATTTTAAAGTTGTTTTCTTACATGCTGAATGCCCACTGCCACATTTAGCAAGAACAGCACTGCACATTTATTATTATTTGAAAGAAGTACAAGGCAGAACAAAATACATGGAGGAGAGGAGCACAACTACACAAGTGAAGAATTGCAGCAGATGGGGGACACTTAGGGGTTTGTTTCGATTAAGTCCTTTCTAAAGAGCTTTAGGGCAAAGCTTTCAACCAAGCTATGGCATTGCCTGTTATTTTGTGCACATTTCCTTTGATAAAGTCAGTTTCTGCTGGGACAGATAAACCTGAGCCTGTAGCCCAGGGGATATGTTGAGAGCAAGCTCTCCTCTTCTAACCCCACAGAACAAGCATGGACAGCATAATAAATCACTAAGACTAAAGCTCAGAGAACAGGAGAAAGTTAATTCTTTGTTTTCTCCAATGGAGTAATAAATTAAAGCAGTCAAACTGCAAAATGAAAGTGCAGGATGAGAAGACTGTTTCTGTTCATTCTGATCCAAAGTTTTCTGAGGATTTTTTTTTTTTTCCCTTCTTGTGTCCCTTTTAATTTTTTTTCATCATTTTCCAGCTTCATCATGGTACCTACTTTCTGCCAGGAGTGTAATTACCAGAGAGATGCAAGGAGAGATGCTGGCTCTTCACTATCCCTAGCTTCATGGGCACTGGAAAAATCTCTTTTCACTGTGATGCCCCGATCAATGTCTCCAATTTTCAGTGGCTAAACAGCAAGCAGCACTCACTACAGTCTTTTAAAACTCAGAAAGAACTGGTGTCTATTGCATTTCCCACCAATAGATGACCAAGATCAGTCATCTTGAGCCCATCTATAACTCAGGCACAAGAGGGAAGTGTGGCAAGAGGAATAGGGGAAAGGATATAGTGACTTACTGCTTCTGTTCTGTTTTTCCAACTATTTGGGTGACCATGATAATTCCAGCCACATTCTATTTTCCAAGCAACATCCAAAGTATGTCTATGATACGACAAGAGACAGTTTTGATAAGATGGACAGCCATTGCACATGCTATCGCCTTTGCAAAAGACCTTCTGAACCTGGTACTGGTGTTGTTATTCAGCACTTGGTGCTACCCAACCTGTCCCACAAGTGCTTCAAACAAGCTGCAAAAAAATCACTCTTAATGCTTTCTTTCTGGTCCTTTCATGGACTGCTCAATCATCAGTTGCATGCCCCACTGTTCTGAGAGGACTTAAATCATGTGTTTCCAATGCCAGCAAATAATATGCTTTAAGATGACAAGGACTTAAAAACTTGAACAGTTGTGATGGAAAACTTATGAGCTGAAAACACATGAAGGGAACACTTGTGGGCCACAGCTGAGGTGAAATAGCATCTGGAAATTGGCTAGATGGCACTTTTACCTTGAGGAGTAAGAAGGCCGCTTGTATTTAAAGATGTTGTTGCCCAGAACCCAGGAAATACTTTGCAGATTAAACAGTGATGCTTATATTCCAACCGCCTCTATCCAACATTGCTTATGCCCAGATTCATCTTACTTATACTTACTTACTTATACTTATACATCTTACTTACTTATACTTATAGAACAACAAAAGTACAGCTAATCATCTCCCCAGATTGGCCACTCCTCTCTAGTCTGCTCATTAGCCTTATTTACATTCCCTTCAAAGGAAGCATTGTAGGAACTATAAATACTACAGATATTTTTCTCCAGTTAATGCATGTCCTGTAAATAATGAAGAGCTGTGGTAATGACACTTGGACATACACAGATGAGGGTCCCAGTGAGCCCTGGCTTTTTCTTCCCTACAAACAAATCTCTCAGTATGCATTCTTCTGTTTTGAAGCCTGAGCTTAAGGTATGCTTGAAGCGGGCTAGTTCAGAAGCCGAAGTCCACACCATGGGTGAGAGCCATAGAGCATTCTGGTTAGGCAGACTTCTGACAGGGCTGCCTGGGTCTGCCTCCTTCTTCAGAGAACTGAAGGTGGGAGGGATTGGCTGCTCTCAGAAGTGCATGGAAATAAAATAAATAGGTGTTTGTTTCTTTCTCCTATCACATTCTGATTTGTGTGGCAAACATTTCCCACTGGTCTAGATGTGGCCCTCTTTTGCCACTCGCAGCATGATGTTTTGGTACACACTGTTCATCTCATATGTCAGTCCTGGTATGGAAAACTGTATGGTGGCAAGCAGGGAACCATATGCTTCTCCCCATACTGGCTTAATATCTGTGAGGAAGTGTTCTCTGACACCATGGCCATGGTCCATAGCTTCAAGAGATAATACGCTGTGCCGTCTCTTGACAGTCCAAGGGGAGGCTCTTAGTTTCAATCTGAGGAATAATTCTAATGTTTTTTTGGTCTCATAATAGGGCATTAGAGAGAGAGAGAGAGGGCAAGCTGTGCATGAAAGCTCTACTTACAAAAGGAAACTGTGACACTTCAATATATGACTTTCTATAGAAGGAAAAGAATGAATAAACATTGATAAGAGGAATGTGGAGACTTCAGTTTTATTTCCTGAAGGCATCTTAAAGTTCTGAGATTGCACAGTTTTCTAAAGACCAAAGAGAGCTCTGACATTCCCAATAAAGACACAGTCATTCAAAATAGTGTCCTGAGAGGAACTGGCCATGTGGCCTGGAGAACTTCCAGTACAACTAAAGGCAACCAACCAATTTGGAAAACTGATCATCTGCATCTTAGCAGTTGATTCCAAGTCTAAAAGATATTGAGTACATTCAAGAACTCATTGTCAATCTTTGGACTTTGATGTTGAGGACATTGGATGTGCTTTTATCTATTCTTGGTACCGGCCATCAGGTTGCAGGTGGCTCTTCTTGGAGGATCTTCATGGTCCTAAGTTTTGAGGAGCAATGTCTCTTGCATCCTAAGGGGAGCAGTTACTCATCTAGATCAAAACAAGTTGCCTAAGGATAGGACTAAGGGGCAGGGCACCATTAACTACCACAGAACTCTCAAGTGGTAATGCGTTTTCTCTTCTCTGGCCTACTTAACAGCTTTAACAGGGTGGCATTATCTTTCACTGTCTGTACGTACACCAGACACTTTTTCTTATAATATTATTGGAATAGCTTCAGGTTGGGTAAGGTTCCCCTGTATTACGAATATTTTTATTAAATTATAATATGCCAAATTTAACTGAATTGCATTGAATAGCATGTCTCTTTACTAGCAGGGACTGTTTATATACTAAAATTCTACAGTAAAGGTCTGTGACTCATAAAATACATGGCATCCTGTGTTATGCCAGAAATGTTACATTGTTATATTTGCTATAAAATAGAAACTGCTGCTATTTCGGTATTTTTAATAACAAGTTTTTGTCTTCACTATATATGATTTTCCTATTTCTAAGTGTGGGAAGGTATTATTTAGGTGAGACGTATATATTAAAAATAAACATGCACCCATAAAGCCTTGGACAAGTTAACAAAAAGCTGATCAGTGCCATTGCTGCTGTTGAGTGGAGAGTCAGCAAAGGCATTAAGACCACCATAATCTTTTAGACCAGGCAGGTTGCCCAGAATTGCCAGGAGAGGGGAAATACAGGGAATCTCTTCATCTCGGTGAATGGAAGCTGGCTTCAGCATTGTCACAGCATGCCTGCCTGCTTGAAAACTTGGCACAAAGGCACCCATGGTTCACCAATTCCCAGGATCTCCAGTCAGCCTGCTGAAATGGTCCAATGAGAGAACCTGAATGCTGAGGGCATCCAGCAAATTTGTAACAGTTGGTAACACACATCAATATTTTATTTCTGCTCTTTACTCTGGGTTCTTCTGTTTCTGAAAAATGCTGGCACTATAAAACACCATTCACCCAGTAGATTTACCAGGTGGAATATAACTGAACTGCTTCTGTCAACACAAGAAGGAGCACAGACACATCTATCAAACTGACATAGTCCCTGCACTTGATGAGCTCAGTGGAATGAGTCTTCCACCTCCAGTTTTTGTAATGCCAATGAGTGATGAATCAGAGATATTTCTGACATTTGAAAGCAATTCAAGGTGAGAGAACCAAGACGACTGGTATTTGTTAGTCAGAACTATAAATAAACTTTTCAGTGCTAAGACTCCTCCAAAGCTATTTAAATAGGCCAAAATTTTATGGATTACTATTCCCTAAGGAAAGGAACACTATCTGTATTTTAAAGTGTGTCATTTCTTCATAGATGCAGTCATGCAGACAGCAGGTAGAACTTTGCCTTCCTTCATAACCACAGTGAATCTATCTTTCTTCCTCATGCTATAGATAGCAATTTCAGACTTCACCCAATGCTTTCTGTTTTTAGAATTAGAGGAATTAATTAAATTGATGGGATTTTTTGCAGTGAATCATGTTCTTAGAAAGGGTTATGGGTCACGATATTAGCTTGTAGTGACATTAGTATATGTTTAGTTGATGACTAGTTATATACTCTAATTGGAAGTCACAGCATTTCAGCAGAAAAGGTGACTCATGATTACTATACAAATTATTAATACATAATTGTCATTTACAGATAATGACATACAAAGATTTCTGGATGTGATGGGAGAGACAGCAAATAACTTGAAAAAGAAATGAAGCCTAGCCATTGTTTTCAGACACAACAATATCAGCAATATTGGTAAAATTAGTAGTTTGGCTGGATTTACACAGATCAATATGAGAATGATTGAGGACCTCAATGTGTGTAAGCACTTCTGAAGAGTCAAGATTAAATGTGCACCAGCTATATTTCCACAGAAACAAACAAACAAAACCAACAGTGAAGTAGCCAAATATTCCCTGTTGATCTATGAGAGACATCTAAAATGACATAAAAAGTAAACTATATATAAAGGCAAGATTTAAAAGGTAAATGACAGTAAGGAGAAGTATTTGTCTTGTTTGCTACAGCAATGGTACATTCTGCAGAAAACATTTTTTCGCTCTGACAGAACATTTGACACATCAATAGTGAAACATATTCTGGGATATTGTGTAGACAACTTCTACAGACCAAGTATAGTCATTTTAATGGAGTTGATTTATGCCAACATACCCAAGTCCAGGAAACTTTTATAAAGGTCAGGTCAGAAACATGATTGATCATATGATGGGAGAATGAAACAAAAGAATATTTTTACTGTCCTGTTCATCTTTCTATAAAATATGAATAAACCTTCAAACTACATTATATGAACAGACAGAAAGGCAAACTGCCATGTCTGAACTTTTCCTTTAGTTATTGTAAATCCAAGATGTTCTTGATCACTGCTAAAATATACCTCTACGGTGAGTGAGAAACTTCTTTAAACCTCAATTCCCAGAAAAATTCCTGACAAAAGAAACCAAAAGACTGGAGATAATTGCAAACAGTAACTGCTCATTCTTTTTCTTGAAATGTCCAGTCTTGGGGAAATAATCACATTCTTCTCTTTACGTGCTTGGTACTGAATCAATGCACGCATGATCTAGCACAGCTATGAAAGACCTACTCTTTTGTATGGAGGGAGCCAAAATAAATACAAAAAAATAAGGTCAATTCTTAAATCATTTGTGTGCAATAAATAACACTATCATTTGATGAGTGAGATATTACTCATTAAATATGAAGGGCAGAATCAATTCTGTAGGAGAAAAGGGGAAGATATTTTTGATACATCATTTCTTCAACTTTAAATTGACATTGACATCAGTGTATGTGCAACTTTTAAATACTGGCAAACTAAAAATCGAGGATATAAAAAGCACTAGGGTGAATGCAGGTGACGCTGTTTTATAACACCCACAACATATTTAAACTATTCTTCTCTGTGTGTGAATACATTCTTTAATCAATTTACTCAGTCTTTCCATCTGCAAAGTACTTTTGATTTAACTATGACTTTTGTTGCATGTTTGCTGTTCAGAAAATTTATGTGAATTGAATTCTGCCTGGGAGAACTATTCTTCCTGCTTATTGTCTTTCTTTTGTTATTTTTTTTCTGCTTTTATTAGAGAAATAAAAATAATTAGTTGAACAAATTAGAAACAAATGTATTCTATTTTTCTCCTTGGATAACTGATATTTCAGGTGCATAGAGATAGTCATATTTAAAAAGAAAATAAAAACCAGTTATACAGAGAAGGGACCAGTGATGTGGTTACAGATAGAAACAAATTGTTATTAGACAGAATTATCACCTTTGTAATAATCCTAGAAAATGTAATGACTAATCTAGCTTTAGTTGCCTAAAGGAGATACGTTGTCTAGTATAGTCTTCTTAAAGTCAATTAAATGAGGAAGAAACTCCCAGTTTTTGAAATAGAGGTCCATGGTAGGTGAAATCAATTGCCATTCTGTAGATGCCTTTTTTCCTCTGTTGCCTGTTGGGGCAGGTTGGATGACTATCTTAAACTGGAAAACTAAAGTTAGATCAGATATATTCAGTCAAGTCTCACTTCAGGGAATTAAAAAAAAAGTTAGTGCCCATAACTGAGAGAGAACTGGACCTGTGATCCATTTCACCTGTGCAACTAAAAAATGTAAGTAATCCCCAACACGGGTACTTAAATAATCAAACCAGGATAAAGATTTTTAAAACCACACATCCATGATATATGTTAAT
>VXAK01007449.1:3184-20667 GCA_013399435.1 Arenaria interpres
GGGGGGGGGGGGGGGGCTGCGTGCCCCCCGCCTCAGCCCCATTCTGTCGCTCTGCAGCCTTTGATCTGCCAAACTCGGGGGTGTTCAAAGCGCCTCGATGCAGGGCGGAGCGGGGGGAGCACCGCACGTGGCTCCCGCAGCCGGGGAAGGGGCTGGGGAGGGGAGAAAAGGGCAAGTTGGGGGGCAGGAGCTGGACCCCGGGGGTCCCCGTGCCTTGGGCTGCCCCATCTCCTGGGTCTTCATCCTTTAGGCTGCCCATCCCGGCCCCTGGATCCTTCTCCCCATCTCCTGCATCTCCAGCTCCTTGGTCCCCATCCCAGGTCCTGCATCTCCATCTCCTGCGTCCCCATCCCAGCTCCTGCGTCCCTTCCCCATCCCCTGGGTCCCCAGATCCTTGATCCCCATCTCCTGCATCCCCATCCCAGGTCCTGCATCCCCATCCCATCTCCTGCGTCCCCAGCTCCTAGGTCCCCATCTCCTGCGTCCCCTCCCAATCTCCTGGGTCCCCACATCCCACCTTCTACAACCCCATCTCCTGGGTCCTTATCTCCTGGGTTCCCATCTCCTGCATCCCCAGCTCCCAGGTCCGGTCCCCATCCCCATCCCCATCTCCTGGGTCCCCATCCCATCTCCCGGGTCCCCACCTCCTTACGGGGATGATGCTGCAAGGGGTGTGGGTGGGCAAAGAACCCCCCCAGGTCATACCCCAAACCCCTGGGACGGGGGGAGGTGGAGCATCTCCAGACTCACACAGCACATAAAACAATTTCCAAATGAGTTTATTTCAAACCCCCAACTCTCTTCCCTTCCCACCCCCCTCCGACAACAGAAAAAAAAAAAAAAAACAAACCAAAAAACAAAAACCAAACCAAACAACCCAAACCGAACCCCCAAAACCATCAGTCCCAAACGACGATAGAAAGGAGTTACAAACACGGACATGAGCTCTCCCTCACTGACGGCTTTACGAAAGAAAAAAAGGAGGAAAAAAAAAATAATTAAAAATTAAAAAAATAAAAAAGAAAGGGAACTTCACGCCAGCTTCCCCCAACAGGACCTGCAGCAGTTACTAACGGCTCCGCACGAGAGGCCAAACATGCCTATTAATACAATATATACAGACAAACCCACAGGTACAGCCAGGCTCCCCCCTCCCCACCCCCCCCCCCACACAAACACACACAACACCAACAAGACACATTCTNCCCCCCCCCAAAAATAACCAAACACACCCAAAAGTGCATTTTGTTGTGTTTATATCAAAAACATTTTCTTTTCTTTTTTCTCTTCTGAAAGATTGGCCTGCAAGTCTGCTTGGGTTTTTTTTGTTTTTGTTTTTTAAACCATTTAGTAACTTTTTAATATAGTTTATGAAAATAAATTATACAGCAACTATTTTAATAAATTAAGCACACACCAAAAAAGAAAGAAAAAAAAAAAAGAAAAAAATAAAATTAAGCAAAGCTGCATTTTCTACCAAAGGGTGGTTCAACAGTCCTGGTGCTGAGCTGCCAAAATCTGCTCCTTCCTTCTCTAAAGGCAAGTCCGGATCCAGTGTAATTCGCTGCCCATCAGTGATTTTGGGGGTAAAGCCCTGGCTGGGGTGGGGAGCACCCCGGGGGGGGGCACCGGTTGTGCTTTTTGCAGCTGGAGGCACGGTGGGAGGCAGCAGAGCCAGGACCCCCAAAATCCCAGGGGGAGGCGGGGAAGGAGTTCCGCTGGGACCCTCAAAATCCCAGGGGATGGTGGGGAGGGGGGGTTCCGCCAGGATCCCCAAAATCCCTGGGAGGTGATGGGGAGGGAGTTCTGCTGGGACCCCCAAAATCGCAGGGGATAGTGCGGAGGGGGTTTGCACCAGGACCCCCAAAATCCCAGAGGACGGTGGGGAGGGAGGATGTACCAGCACCCCCAAAATCCCAAGGGGGTGGTGGAGAGGGGGGTTCTGCCAGGACCCCCAAAATCCTAGTGTTGGTGGGAGGGGGGGTCCCGCCTGCCCCCGGCTCACCTGGAAGACTCTGGATAGGGAGCGAGGGGCTGGGGAGGTGGGCACTGGGGGGGCTGCTGATAAATCCCCCCCATCCCTGAAAGGCGAAGGGTTTTGGGGGGGATGTCTGGGGGCCCATGGTTCCTCCAAAGGGACAAGCTGGGACCCGACAGCTGATGTTGGGGTTAAAATCATCCCGAGAGCAGACGGTACCTGCCAAGAGCAAAGGCCAACGGGCACTTCCCATCCTACCAGGAGAAGGAAGATCCTTCCTTTTCCAAAATCGGTGGTTTTCTCCCCAAAAACGCTCCCGGGCAACACCTCAGCCCCAACCAGCACGGCCGGGACACGTCTCCCTGCACCCACACGCTCCTCCAGGCACACGCACGGTGACACGGGTCCCTGTTAAAAACACTTTTACAGTTAAAAACACTTTTAGGGATATAAAACTGGCCAGATATGCGAGTGCCACGCGCCCGGTGCTTCCAGAACCCCCAGATCCCTCTCGCACGAGGGGCTGAAGTCGTTCCCACCCAAACCAAGCTAAGGATGATTCCCCCTCCCCCCTTCTTTTAGCCCCAAGAAGGTCGATGCCCAGCTAAAAACTTCCCTGTGAGAAAATCGTCCTGGTTTATCCGAATTTCCCGCTGCAGGAGGGAACCAGGTCCTTCCCCCCCTCCCCTCAAAAGGAGGAAGAGGAGTGGGTCCTACCAACCCCACACCCTGGGCCGAGGGCTGCACCCATCCTGCTCAAAAAACACCGTCTCCAGCCAAAAAAAGAATAAAAAAAGCTTTTCCACGTGTCCTTTCTGCGCTTTGGTAGTTTTTACGCTCCGTTTCACCGTTCCTCTGCCTCCGGTGGCTGATGGAGGGAGGAGGACACTCTGCAGAATTCAAGGTTGGATAAAGGAGGCTATAAAATAATTTATTTTTTTTCCCAAATCAGCAGGATGAGAGCAACCTCCAGAACCAACCTAAAGCACCGTTCCAGGCAGGACACAACCACGAGGTGTCCCCTCCCCAAACAGGGATTCAATGGCAAAGCAGGACAGAGCCACCTCTTTGAGACCTCACCCGTGTCCACCAAGACCATCTCCCTCCACCTCCTCCAGCCTGGAAATAAAATCTCTGGACCTTTTCCGTGCCCAAAGAGCAGATCAAGTCCTTCCCTTCCAGGGAGATGTAAAGGAACTCTAGGAATAGCTTTATTTTTATGGGATTTCAAGGGAAGGCTGTAACTACAGTTAACCTTGGGATCTCATCCAGCGTTACTGGCCTCAGGCTGCTCTCCTGCCCCTGGTGGAGCAAGGAGAGGTGGAGCTGGAGCTCAGGAAGGCTGAGGAGCATCTGCCACCTCCATGGCAGAGCTGTCCCCACCACTCCCGTGGGACAGATCAACAGGAGGGTCTCCTGCAGCTACAGGTGACACCAAAATACGCCAGCAGGACATGCTGGTGTCACACCATCCCCTCCCCAACACCTCAGAGAACGTCTTCTCCCTCATTTCAGCTGCTGCAGACAGACCCCAAGCCCGGCTGAAGGCTTCATTTGGGGAGGGGGGGGCTGCCCCCACCATGCACAGGGTTCAAGTAACAGCAGAAGCACCAGCAGGTTGGTGGGAGAAACCCTCCCGAGGGCAGGGACGGCCGACCAAATTCATCTAATTCAAGTATTGTCCCTAAAGTCTGGCTGCTTCTTCAACAGCTCCCAATGCCACAGAGCCTCCCTCCATCCACCTCCCGGGGAGCTGGGGGGGGACACAGGGGAGGGAAAGGAGCAGCACAGACTCTCCCAACCCACCACAGAGCAGAGTTGTGCGTTTTCACCCCAGGCAAGCCCAGCATCGGGGCAGGACGGGCTCTGCACCGATTCCCAGCACCCGCTTCCCCTGATGGGCTCCCCTTTCCCAGTCTAACCTGCCCCTCTCCATCCCAAAGGGGGAAGGAAGGAGTGAAGATGCTGTTATTGCCACGATGCCGGGGAGAGGACCGGCTTCTCCCCGGCTTTGGCAAGGGGAAACTCACAGCTCCCCCATTCCACGCATCCCACAGGCCATCACTCATCCCCACGCCATCGAATCCTCGCCTCCGGGGTCTTCTTTTGGAGAGAAGCTTGAGAAGAGACACGAGCGCCGGGGACACCGTTCCCAGCTGGACTCTCCGGGCATCAGACCAGGCTTGGCTCCAGGGAAGATTCCCCTTTCCAGCGTACGGGTAAGTTGGAAGATCTAAATCCTCAGCAGAGCCGGGATGCGAGCGGATATTCCAGTGTCACCTGTACCAGTACAGATGGCTTTTGTCCCCCCTCCCCGACATTCGCTCACGGGGCTGTGCGTTTTTAATGGAAGCAGTCTGATTTATTTGCAGGCTCCGCTGACAACCTGGTGCCGGAGCTCCACGGCCGAGGGGAGGGGACGCGGCTGCGGAGGGACAAACACCGGTCCCCGCACGGAGGCGACAGGGCAGCCGGTCCCCTACACTCGATGAGCTCCAGTGTCCCCAAGGGTGAGGATCTGCTGCTGTTTCAGCACATCTGGGGGCAGCTCCCCCATCCAGACAACGCAAAGTCAGTAGCGAGTAGTGTCCCATGAGGTATTTCTACAGACTTTTGAAGCTTAGTTATTAAGTTTCACTTGGAAGCCAAATCCTTTTCTTTTTTTTTAAAAAAAAAAAAACCAAAACCCTCCTTTTTCTCCAGGACCAAAGCTGAGGCCCCCGGTGACGGGGAAGGGGGGGAGGGTGGGATTCATTAGCACCCTTCGGAGCATCGCTTGGCAGAGGCAGAAAATCAGAGTGGGTTTTTTCTTTTCTCCAGGCTGCTTCA
Source organism: Arenaria interpres (assembly GCA_013399435.1). Classification (NCBI taxonomy): domain Eukaryota; kingdom Metazoa; phylum Chordata; class Aves; order Charadriiformes; family Scolopacidae; genus Arenaria; species Arenaria interpres. The sequence continues at coordinate 7,992 of VXAK01007449.1, forward strand.
AGACCCTGCATGAGTGTGACCAATTCAGGGGCACAGATCATTCTGCAGGGCAAGACCGGAGTCCCAGCAGCTCCTGAGCGAGGGCAGCCAGGTCGCAGGGGACAGATCTCCCATCTGGGGACTCGGATCACACAGAGCATCGTGTTCTTCAGACCGCATTTGCAGGACGGAACGTTTCCTTCACCCGGGCTGAGAGCACAGGAACATTCACTTGGTTAAATCCAGGAGGAAAGATGTTTCTCCGGACATCTCAGCATCACTTCGGGCAAATTTTAAACCTCCCCATGAAATGCAAACTCTTTGCTGCAGCAGAGGAAAGAGCAGACAGGGATTTGAAGGGGTGGGTTTGGGGTATTTCAGCCAGTGCCAAGCCCAGAAACACAGTGAGAGCTACCACCTCTCTTGGCTTTACCATTTCCAAACTGCTGGTGGTTCCATGGACATCCCAGGAAGGGGAGGAAGCAGCAAGGAAGCTCCAAGAGATGAGATGCCATTCCAGAAGAACCCTCAGTTATCCATTTCTTACTCCAAGTCACCCCAAAGACGCCTCTTAATGCCCCAGCGACTCCCAGGGAGGATCCTTCACAGCTCTAGAGGAAACCACTTCATTCACAGCTTCTGGACGCAGCCAGAGAAAGGCTAAAAGTGCACGTCCCACGGCTCCACGGGACTGAGATCAGGGCAGCAAGTACCTTTGGTCCATGGACGGCTGCGACAGTCACAGCAACGGCTTGGCCACCCTCCTTCCACTCATCACAGGGGCTCAGCATCATCTTCCAGTGTTTGATAAGGGAAAAACGCCTCCTCAGAGGAGCAGCCCTCGCTCCCCCGTCCAGCAGGAACCATTCCCTTTGGCAGAAAGCTCCAGGACATCCCAATTCCTTCCTTGGACCCAACTTAAAATCAGACAGGACCACGCTGCAAATCCAGTTGCAGAAGTTCGGCTGCCCCAGACGAGGTTCAGCTCCTCTTCTCCCAAATCCTAGAGAACAGGGTAGCTGCCTTCAGAGCTCCGTGTTCCCAGGGTTTATTCCGTGGAGCCGCACGGGATTCGGGATCGGGCTGCCTCCGAGCAGCTCCCCGGCTGCATCCCTCTCGGTGAGGGCCAAAGAAGAGTCTTGCCATAACGCCTGGAGCAGACGATCTTCCAAGAGAGTCCCCTTCTCTCTCTCTCCCCCTCCCTGGAGCTTTTCCAAGGGAGGGGATAATAAAATTCAGCTGATCGTAAGACAGGATTTCTCATGCCGAAAACAAACCAAAACAAACCAAAATGAAAAAAAAAAAAAAAATTAAAAAAAATATGACATCAAAAAATAAAACTTTCAAAAAATTGTAAATAGTGCCATGACATTCTTTGTTCTGCACGGAGTCCGCGAGCTGGGCTCAGCTGCCTCCGAGAGCCCTCTCCCTCGGGCAGGAGCCGAGGCTCTGGTTCCCGTTCCGCTGTGCTTCTCCGGAGTCTTGAACCCTCTTTTCTCTGTACAAAAAAGAGCTTGAGAGAGCAGAAGCGGCAGCGCAGAAACAGGCTTCGCCCTCGCGCGCCTCCTTCCCACCACAGCCTGACTCCGGCTACAGGATGGCGACAACCAAATTCCTAACGGGGAAGAGAGAAGGGAGAGGGATCAAAAATCCCGCTGGATCTGCCCCCCGACGGCAGCCGCTTTGGCACCAGAGCGAGCCCAGGCTTGTGTGGGCACAAATATGCAGGAGAAAGCAGCAGGAGCCTTGTTCCCCTCCCTGAAAAAAGCCAAGCAGTGGGAAAAGACCACGGAGCGAACAACCACGACTGTAATGGCTCGAGAACAGCCCTGAGGAGAAGGATTTGGGAGTGCTCGTGGATGAGAAGCTCAACACGAGCCAGCAACGCGCGCTGACAGCCCAGAAAACCAACCCCATCCTGGGCTGCATCAAGAGAAGCGTGGCCAGCGGGGCCAGGGAGGGATTGTACCCCTCTGCTCTGGGCTTGTGAGACCCCACCTGGAGCTCTGTGTCCAGCTTTGGGGTCCTCAACATAGAAAGGACATTGACATGTTGGAACGGGTCCAGGGGAGGGCCATGAAGATGATCAGAGGGCTGGAGCCCCTCTGCTGTGAAGGGGGGATGAGAGAGCTGGGGTTGTTCAGCCTGGAGAAGAGAAGGCTCCGGGGAGACCTTAGAGCCCCTTCCAGTATCTGAAGGGAGCTACAGGANGCTTTGAGCAACTTGGTCTGGTGGGAGGTGTCCCTGCCCAGGGCAGGGGGGTTGGAACTCGATGATCCTTAAGGTCCCTTCCAACTCTAACCATTCTGTGATTCTATGACTTCTCCGGGAAGGTTTTGTGGGGCTTTTTTTGAATCAGAGGGAACAGAGTGATTTAGGTTGGACCCCCCCGGGACGGCACACGGAGCAGAAGCACCATCAGCACCCACGTACCATCAGCGACAGCAACAAGCCGGGCGAAGCAGCCTCGCTACGTGGAGGATTCAGTCTCCTGCTTCTGTTTGGAGATGAGCTGAGCTTCCTTCAGCGACAGATACACCTCCTCCTGCGGGTCGTAGTAGTAGAACTTGCGGATGTAGGAGATCAGGGGCCTGGGGAAGGCACGGGAAGAAGTTCTAACCCTAAGCCATCACCACATCATCCTCCACGAAGGATAAACCAGAGCCTCTCCCTCCCCAGCCCACCTCCAGGCTGTGGCACCAGTAACACCTGAGCTGGTGACCACTCCCTACGCCCCACAGGACATTTATCTTGCCGTCCCATGGCTGAGAAAGTCAACTACACCCTCCCAGAGCCCTTGCTGCAGGTAGAGATGTCTCCTCATCGCCTCCTGCCACGAGGGTGAAGGAGGTAACTGGAGAGACTGGTCCCCAAGACTCACTTGGGCAGCGGGAGCTCGGGGATGTGGTCGATTCGGACCAACTGCCTGATCCGAAAGCGGCAAAGGTGCTGGAGGGATTTGACGTTGCTGAACCTGGAGACTGGATACAGGAGCTGGACAGGCGTCGGAGGGAGACCTTTGGGGAGGGAAAAAAAAAAAGCAGCAATATTGGAGACAAGCATTACATAGAGAGGAACCACTATCGATTCGGGAAGGAATCCCATGGCTTCAGAGTCACTTGGGGCTGAGGAGCCAAACCTTCCAGCCAAATCTACCCTTTTGGCTGGAAAACATCTCCAGCCTTCCCAACAAGGCAACCCCAGTCCTGGTGCGAGGGGGTGGCGGTGGAAAAGCAGACCCAGGGCCACCGCAAGCTCCGAACTGCCCCGTTGCCCCAGGACTAGGAGAGGAAGCATCACTTTATACTGAGAAGCACCAGGGTTTGGAAAAGACGGAGAAGAAAGCCAAAGCAGAAGGGGAGCAGCACGACCGGGCACGTAGACTTTGCTTGGCGGAACCCTTTGGGTGGTTCTAGCGAGGTGTTAAAAAGCCAAGGGATTGGGTCAGCTCAAGCTGTGCCAGAGTGGCTCATTCCTGGGGTCACGAGGCAGAGGCACAAAGGCAAAGGAGGCGGCAGCTTCACTCCAGCCACCTCCCCGCGCAGGGAACGACCTCGCTGGGGCTGAAAAAGAGAGTCGCATCCAGCCCCACAACCTCCTCCTCCCCCAAAGTTAAGGGCAACAATCGAGCCCGCAGAACCGAGGGGTCGGAGGGATCTTTGGGAGCCGGGTTCATTCGCAGCACAAGGTTTTTATCTGTCTTTACAGAAGGATTCAAAGCTCGTTACACTCTAACCCCCTCCCGCTGCCTCATCTCTGAGGGCAACGGAGTGAAAAAAGGGAAAGCTCTTCACACTAAGATGGGCTCAAAACTGCTCCGGGCAGCTCAGGAAGCTGCGAGCCAGCTTTTGAGAAAGCAAAGAACAGCCATCAATTGAAGGCTGGATTCTCTCTCTCTCTGCCCACCCCAACCCTCCGCCTCCTCCTTCCTTATTCTCTCTCCTACCGAAAAGGAATTAGCCTCTGGGAGCCCAGCCAGCGACTACAGGGACCAGCACGAGCTCCACAAGCCGCGCTGGCCACATGCCTCGCTGCCAGGAGCCAGATGCGAGCTGGAAACAGCCCCCTCCTCCGAGCAGCGCTTAACATTTCTGCGGGAGAACAGCACTAACGAGCACACTGGGGAGATGCAGATCCTAAATCTTCTCCCACTAAAAAAAAAAATATAAATATATATATATAAAAATACATCAGGCATCAGCGTGAGACTTTGTTTTTCAAGGATCAAGGCGCAGCGGTTCTAAGCAGTGCCTACATCCAACGCTGGCCGCAGATGGAGCGGTGCAGGACCTGGGGGGGACAACAAGGGACCCCTCAGCAGGTGCACAGAGCTCTTTGGGGCGGGGATATTTTCTTTTTCAATGATATTTTTCGAGAGCAAGTCCTTTCTAAGGTATTTGCCTGGAGTCCTAAGCCCTCAAAGCCCTGTTCTCGAGGGGAAAAGATCTCAGGATTAAGAAGGTAAATTATCTTTAAGTGGAAATGATTTCGTGAAGGCTGGGTACATTGTGAAACCAGCTTCACAGCCCTCTCCTCCCTCCCCAGTAAATCAGTTTTCCAGTTATTGGCCGTGTCTGCAGCAGAGGGCAACACTGAACACAGCTGGGCTGTGGCTCCAGCGCTACCGGGAAGAGGGAACGTCCCGTCTCCTCCCCTCCAGCCTCTTCTAGACCAGGAACTCTTTGGGGCGAATCCTCCCCATGCCCCAATGCCACGGAGAGGTCACTGTCACCGTCCCCGTCAGGGTCTGCAGGCATTACGGCAATAGGGACGAGGAGCAAATTTTGCTCTAAATTTCACCATAATTTCACTTGCAGCAATCCTGAGGCTCCTCTCACCTCGGCAGCATTCCCATTCCTGCTCTGTTTGGTTCAAAGCATCACTGCTCACCTCACACACACCCCCCTTAAATTCTGACCCCCAATGTTGCTGTCTCGCAAATAAGGGGCGTATTTGCCTCTTTGGGAGACTCTTCCCTTCCTTTCACACCGGATTTTTTGGCTAGCTTTCCGGTACACCGGGACAGATAAGAGAAAACCAGAAAAAAATAAAAATGTAGAAGACACCGGTCCAGTTGCCTGCCCAGATTGAAGGAATTTAAGGTTGGTTTTAATTCCTTTAATTAATTTAAGGAATTAAGAGTTTGACGGATGGGGAAAGGAGCTCTCTGCAATCAAACATGCTTCAACAAAACCTCACCGACGCTCCCTCCTTGGCTTGCAAGCACCTGCCTGTGGATGGGCTCTGGCATCGCAGTGGCCCCCCCGGGGACTCCGAATCTACAGGATCTCTGGCTGGAGGCTGACTTTGAGCTCACGCTTGGAAACGCTCCCAACAGGCTCAGCTGAACGTCTCCCCCCTCGACAGCCCCAAGTGGGTCCCGGCTTAAGGGAGAACTGGGAAACTACAAAGCACGGAGCGGTTCTAAGAGCAGCACTGAGACACGGGGAGGGAAGAAAGCGGAGTTTTAGCAGCCAAATAATTGCTCGTTGAGGGAGTAGCTTTCTAGTCCCCAGCTCTGTCACAGCGTGAGATGGCATCATCCTGGAAAGAAGGGTTTGGGAAGTCTTTTTGCCACCACGAGCGAGCGGTGCAGCTGCCGAGGGAGAGATCTGCCCCTCGGAATCCTTCTGGGAACTCAGTGGGCAAGGACACAGAGCAGGGCACCGACCAAACCCACATTGAATTGTCTCCCCAGGACACACCGGCAGCTGATGGTAAAGCAAAACCATCTCCCAGATTCCAAGCGGGAGACTCACCTGGAACCCTGGATCGGAGGAAGTAAAGGAACTTCCCGTTTTTGGAGTGCATGATGGCTCTCTTGATGAACTCCACCACAGACTGGCAGCGGTCCTCAAACTTGGGATGGCACCACAGGCTGAAGGTCCCTTCCGAGAGAACAGAAAAGGTTTCACGTTAGAGGAGCACTGGTGGCAAGAGGAGACAATTTGGGCACGAGTCTGATGTTCTCGAAGACCAGGCAGGGCACTAAAAGGAAACAGCAGTGGCACCAGCTTGCAAGGATGCTGCTCCACTGGGACCAGTGCCCTCCAAGAGCTGATGATACACAGAAAGACACAACAACGTGACCACCGTAACCCAAGCGTGGCCACAAGTCACCCTCACCTGAACTTGTGAACAGCCTGCAACGATTTCCAGGTCTAAAAACTTAAATTATCAAAGCAAGGAGCATTAGCAGATATCCCTGCTCCTCTGCAGCGTCCCCTCTACAGCACCCCTGAAGAAAGAGTTAAACCCACACATAGAGGTGCGTAAAACCAGTGATCCAGGTGCTGAAGGCCTCTTCTACCGGAGGATCCCATTTCAGGGCAGCTCCATATTCTTCCCAGCTGTTTCAAACCCCTTAATTCAAATTACCATCAAGTTAGAACCAGGGTCAAGCTACACCAACACGGTTCCCCCCCTCCTGCTGCCACCCGACACGTCGGATGCACCCAGCTCGGGTGGCAAACAGCGAAACCAGAGATGGGCATCGCAGGGAAAAGAAGGTCCTCGGGCCTGTTTACACACCTCTAAGTAGGCTGGTGTGAGCCTCGGATCTGGTTCCCTAAAAGTGGCACCCCTAAAAGTACCTGTAGATGCAAAGCCCTAAAATCTGGAGCCCCTAAAAGTGCCTGTAGATGCAAAGCCCTAATATCTGGAGCCCTTAAAAGCAGCTGTAGATGCAAAGGACAAAGCACAACCACCAGCCTCCCCAGCCCACCTTGCCTAAAAAAAACCAGACAAAAAAAAATCTGGTTCCTTTCCTCTCATCTACCTGTAACGTGAAGGTCAGGCTTTTAGCTCTTTCCCCCTCCCTCGGCCTCACCATTTGTCACCTTCACGGGTTTATCAAAGCGCTCAGCTCAGCAGTTTTCCCTGCTGCCAGAGCACATTTGGTGCTGGGGGCGCAGGGGGCTCCCCACACAGACCCAAAATGAGATCCTTGATGCGGTGCCACGGCTAGAACTGCTGCTCTAGGGAAGGCAATGAGATCCCTGCAGCGAGGAGGACAGCTTGAGGAATGGCAAGGACATCTGGGTAAGGAAGCTCCCAAAATAGACGTATCCCAGCCCCAAAATAAGAAACGGGACCAGCAGCAAGAGGAGTTTGCTCCAAAACTCAATTATGGAAGTATCCACTGGCCAGGCAGCCTCACATTCCTCCAGCTCCAAGAGCTTCTTGGAATTTCTGTAAGGATGGGGTGATGACAATCCTTCCTTCTTACACAACGGTGTCCTGGTGTGTCCCCCAGGGGAAGTGGCTCCCGAAGGGCTAGAATTAACGCTGGGGCATCTCTCCATCGGAAGGGCTCACGAGCGGAGGTGCTGCCGGGTCTCTGAGCTCCACACCGCGAGTGGAGGTGGAGGAAAACACCAGCAGCATCCCCGGGGGCAAGGGCAAAAAGGTGAGAAAGACGAGCTTTGCTCCACAAGGTTGCAAACCACTGTTTTCTGCAGCAGGTTGGCCAGGAAGCCATTATTTGCAGGCACGTTTAATGACAAGGCTCTCCAGGGGGTTATTATTAAAGCTTCCCCCTGGTCACAGGGCAGGTTTTCCCCCCCTCCCCGTGCATGGAACCTCTCGGGTATTTTCCTCGGCCTGAGGTGTTTGTGCAGGGGTTCAACACAGAAAACCACCGGTGAAGATGAGCAAAGCGTGTGGGCGAGGTGAGAAGCAGCTCACACGGGAGGAATAAAGGGGGCAACCAGCTTGCCAGGAGTTCTCGGAATAAAAACCCAGCGTGATGGAGCTAAAGGCTCAGCCTGGCACGGATCACACCCCCGGGACACAGGGAGGTGGGCAGCAAGGTGACAAGCTGTGACAGCAAGAGATCACTCCTCGTTTCACGGGGAAATAAGCTTCATTTTGGGAAGCACCAAGAGCCAGGAATGGTGATTCTTGCTGTACGTCACACCTCAGCGACGCGGGATCCCAAAGACCTCACCATCATTGTTTTCCAAGTCCACTTTTCCAAAGGAAGGCCCCAGGACAGGCACAGGGAATGCATATTCCCCAGTTTTTCGGAGTTATAAGGAGAACTGCTGCTTGAGGCACAAGGAAAAGTCAAACGCAGCTTCTAAAGCCTCATGCAGAACCTCAACACAAGAACAAGGTCACGCTGCTGCTGCTCCCCCTCTTCTGCCAGCCCCATGCCCAGAGCGCTGGGGTGGGACCTTGGGACCAGACTGGTCCCCAGTCACAGGTCCCCGCTGCCAGTGGCACCCCCAGCGGTGGTGCCCATGGCTCTTACCTCTGTAGTGCTCCATCCTGGTGTGGTGGGTGATGCCCTGCGACCGAAAGCTGAGGCTCAGGATGTACCGAGGGTCAGAGCTGTCTCGGACCAGAAAGGACCCGTCTGGCTTCCCCTTCAGCTTCATCTCCGCGTCCTCCCAGTTCATGGGTCCCCAGTACCACCCGCACTAGGAAAGAGAGACAGAACATCAGCAGGTGCTAGCCAGAAAGGCTTTTATCAGCAACCAAACTGACGTTAATTCCCTTTTAAATGCCAAAAAGTGGAAGCGTCTGGTTGTATCCGCCCAGGAATATGGATGGTTGGGACTTGCTGGACGAGAGCGCATCATCATATTCCCAGAAGAAAGAACAGATGAGACTATAAAAGCCCTTCCATGCACAATAAAAGCTTTTCTAGACTCAAAGACCTAAGTGGGAGAAAGGCAAGAGGTGTTTTTTTCAGCCCTATCCTAACGTTGTCCTCCCAGTTCTGTAAAAGGGCAGATGGGTCCCCAAAACCAGTGCTTGGACCCACAGTCTTTTCCCTCTGGCTGCCACCACCACCATCCCCCTCCCCATTTACCTTCTCCAGCTCCCGCAAACTGGCCGCGAAGCTGCTGGAGTCCGGGCGGTAGAGGGGACACTGCAGGTGTGGGGCGGGCTGGCCGGGCATCGCCTCCGTGGGTCTCAGCGGGACAATCCGTGGGAAGGCGTCTGTAGAGGGAGAGACACGGTCACCCACGGGGAGGTGTCCACCCCCACCGAGGACAAACCACCCCCTTCACACGGCTCTGGAGGTCAGGGCAGGAGGGACAGAGCTGCAGGAAGCTGGGCTGATGGACGGAAGGACAATGTTCTCGTGAAGGACACAGTGAGAGTCACCACCCGGCTCTTCCAAGGTGACCAATTCAGCGCTGTCACCTCACGCCACCTCGGAGGGAAGAGCCAGGAGGCACGGGCTGGAAGGTACGAACACACATCCTGAGAAAGGGGCAGGAAAAACCCTCTGGGTCACGAAGGAAACCAAAAGCGAAAGGGTAAATGGGCAGGAAACCTCCTCGGGTGTCGTTCAGCCAGACCACAGGCCAGGCTGGCTGTCACAGCTGGGGCTCTGACGCTGAACCCCACGACCACGACTCTTCCCTGGCACCTTATGGGACACAGCGCACATCGGGGTGGGATTCCCCACAGAGGAACCCAAGAAAATAGGAGATGCTGAACCGAGGATAAAGCTGGTGCCATCAAAAGCTTCAGCAAAACGACCGTGGGCAACGAGAGTCGCACCACGAGGAAACCAGAGCCTCGGCACACCGGTACCCCAGCAGCCAGCCTGTCCCCGAGCGGGCAAAGCAGGCAGCCCCGCCGCTGTTAAAGCCCAAAGCGGGGCCCTAAAGCTTGTAGAGAAAAGAAAAAGTCTCCAAAGTCCAGCTCCCTGGAGGGAAAGGCAGAGCTTGGCTGTTGGAGCTGGGCTGACCTGGGGCATGGGGCGGAGGAGGCGGAGGCAGAGGGAAAGACTGCAGGGAGGAGCCCATCGGACCCACTAGCACAGACGTAGGCAGCGTCCCACTGATATCATCTAGGAGAGAACAGAGGCAAGAGAGACTCAGAAAACAAGGAAAGGGAGCTCCGAGAGCACGGCCCGAGCCAGGAGAGGAGGAGATGGAGCTTCCCACCGGCAGCTCCCCATCCTCCTCGTGCTTCTGAGCTGCTTGGCACCAGCTCGGCCCCTCGCACCCGCAGAAGAGAGTCTCTTTTCCAGCCCAGCTCGCTCCGTGCAGGCGGTTTGCAGCACGAGACAGGCATTTAGAGGAGATGTCACAGACCCAGCACCTGGCACATGCAGTTTAAGGTTGATTTTATCCATCCTAAGCTGCTCGGGCTCAGAGGAGCCTCCTCTAGAGGAGGATGAGGAGCAGCTTGGCCAGGCTCCTGGCACAGCAGAGACCCCAATCCCACCAGTTAGAGAGCACAGAAGGGAACTGGCCTTGCTGGGCAGCAGATAGGAAAGGGGAGAAGTTTCCAAAAGCAGCAGAAATGCTATGAAACCAGCACATCATGTCCCACCTGCACCGCTCCACCACCACCCTCCCCTCCTGGCTGATCCACTAAAGCCTTCAATGAATCACATGGGGTTGGCAGGGACCTCTGGAGATCATCCCGTCCAACCCCCTGCCAGAGCAGGTCCCACAGGAACGTGTCCAGGTGGGTTTGGAATGTCTCCAGAGAAGGAGACTCCACCACCTCCCTGGGCAGCCTCTTCCAGGGCTCTGCCACCCTCAAAGGAAAGAAGTTCCTCCTCATGTTTAGGTGGAACTTCTTATATTCATGTTTGTGCCCATTTCCTCTTGTCCTGTCCCTGGGCACCACTGAAAAAAGCCTGGCCCCATCCTCCTGACACCCACCCTTTGAGCATTTATAGGCGTTGATCAGATCCCCCCTCAGTCTGCTCTTCTCTGGACTAAAAAGCCCCAAGTCCCTCAGCCTTTCCTCATCAGAGAGATGCTCCAGGCCCCTCAGCATCTTTGTAGCCTCTGCTGTCCCCTCTCCAGCAGTTCCCTGTCCTTCTGGAACTGGGGAGCCCAGAACTGGTCCCAGTGCTCCATATGGGGACTCCCCAGGGCAGAGCAGAGGGGGAGGATGACCTCTCTCAACCTACTGGTCACGTTCTTCCTGATGCACCCCAGGATGCATTGGCCTTCTTGGCCAACAGCAAGAAACCCTCTGCAGAGGAAGGTGACAGAGATGCTACGGGGTGAGATGAGCAGGCAGCGAGCCCAGGGACCCTTGGGATGCTCCTCCTCTGCCCCCACAAGGACAGACAGGCAGTTCCCACATTCCCACGGGGATGCAGGGCAGAGGATGCTCTCCGGGACGGTACCTAGCAGGCTGAGGCTTCTTCGTGGTGGCGGCGGCGGAGTCGGAGGGTGAGGGGAGGTCAGTCCTCGCTGAGAGATGTCCACGTCCACCAGTGACACCGTTTCACCTGCAGGATGGTGGAGCAGACTGTTAGTATGGCACCTTCTGTGGGGAGGCAGAGGGAGAGGGGAAGGGGCAGGAACCTCCATGGGGTTTGGAGGACGATCTCAGCTGTTTTCAAACCAAATTTCCCAGCTGCAACGCTTTGGGGACATTGATTGACCCCACAACTGCAGCCCAAAGGTCAAGGAACTTTCCCAAAAGGGAATGATGGATATAGGTTCGTGTGGCCCAACCCTGTTGGGAGTCCAGCACCAGGAGAACGTGATGAAGAAGACACTGGGAGACATTTCCAGTGTCTTTCTTGTTCACCAATCAAACAGAGCTCAATGGTGCAAAGCACCAGCATTGTATAACGCTGGGGAAATGGTTTTACAGGTCTTTGCTGGCACCTGACTCAGACAATGCTCCTTGTTAATGCCTTTTTTTTTTGCCTACTAATGCCTTAGATCATCAAACACAAATACCTCTTACCCGAAAGGCCACGAGGGTACCAGCTCTTAAAATTAATAGCAGGGAGCTGGACAGGCTTTTACATTAAATAACCGGAATTCACTGAAGCCAAAAGGCTTTGGATCCAGAATTGGGGAAAATGATGACACAAATTAAGGTGTGTCAAGACCGGAAAAAGCTTAAAATCGGTCTAAAAAATCATGGGAGAGAAATGAAGCCACCAAATCAAGGTCGGAGCATCAACCTCAGAGTCAACTGACACAGAGTCGAAAGGAAAACACCTAAAGAGAGACCCTCAGTGGCGTTACCACCACAGAGGCATTTCCCCCCCCCCCAAAAAAAAAATCACTCTAACCAGGCTCTGATGAACCAACAACAACCACCAAACCATCCCGAACACTTGAACCACGGGGCTCAAGGACGAGGAGATGTGGCTGCCTCAGATTTCAATTCCTGTGGGCATTGAACTCCTCGTCTGCTCCAGAAACCCTGCGCGGCGTCACCCACCCCTGGGTGAGTCCCTGGCAACGTATTTACCGCGAACAACACGGGGCAATGCCGACTCCCTTCCCTCTGCTTTTAAACGTCCCATCTATTAATAAGCCGCGTTAAGAGGAGTCTTTAGGGTTGGTTATTATCCGAGGTCCCTTCTCCCTGGGGGATTTATGGGTGCGAGCGCACGCGTGTGCCCACAGGATGCTGCTCTTTCATTTCCACGCCCTAAAAAATAAAATAGTTGGGCTGCCTTCGTCCTGTACAAACAAAACCAAAGCCCAGGCTCGGAGGGGCTGAAGGAACTGCTTTCCAGTCCTCCCCAAGGCAGCAGGAGCCAGCACCTCTGAGAAGCAAGGGAAGGCGAGGACAACCTTCCCAAAGCCCCCCCGCTCGCCCCACACACTAACCCGAGAGAGCAAACCACCAAGAAATTCATGCAAATTGGGCCAGGCATTTGAATTCTGTCCCGCTTCGGTGGTCCCAGGCTCACAAAGTCCCCTACACAGGGGCAAAAACCGCCCCTCTGGACAGGGGCAAA
>VXAK01007451.1:0-12036 GCA_013399435.1 Arenaria interpres
ATGCTACTTCTATGCTACATTTTTGGCTTGCTGCTGAAGTGGGAGGGTAATGTAGCAAGGCACTTCTGTCACTTTAGAAGCCTCCTGTTACCACATAAACATAAACAGCTTCAAGAGGACATCCTTCTCATTGGCAATTCTTATGGAAGTGACCTTCAACATGCTGTCGTTGCAGGTTTACATCTATATGACAACACTTGGTGTCATTCAGAAGATTTTGTGTTTTAATCAAAGTTATTATTTCCTAATTCTGCAGACCATATGGCACCATAAAGCCCACAGTAGAGCAGATATTTTTAAAGCTTGACATTAACTTTACTAGGGACATTAACGAAGATAAGTAGTGTTATACTCACTGAAGTATAAATCATGCTAACGTTTTCAAATTTGGATAATTAAGGTTATATCTAAAACGATCACTTATTTTTTTGCAGATCTGAGACTTAGCAGGAGTCCACCTGTGCCTGTATCTGAAAATAACCATACATATTTCCAAAATGGCAATCTGGTCAAAATTCATAAAGATAGCTTTATTCTTATTCATTATTTTTCTGAAGTTTACGACTGGTAAGTCTGCCCCATTCTTAAGATACATCTCAGCGAAAAAAAAATTCATTTCTCAGTAATCACTGCACGTAATTTTAGTTGTACTTCGTATTACTAACCAGAGGTAGAGCACAGACAAATCTTCTTAAGAACTGCAATTTAATTTAAAATATTTTTTTACTTCTGCTCAGTTTTCCAAAGGCACCTTTCTGCTACAACCTACCTAGATTGCCACAGTCCATAATACTGCCTGGTAAATAACCTATGTATTTCTTACCATCAGCCTTGTCACCATGCTCTTGTTATTAACAAATTAATATGGTTAACTATTAAAACATACCAAGCATATTCCAATTACTTTTTCCTTCCTAGCTCCACTTGCTTAATGCAATACATTCTAACCAGAAACATTTTTAACATTCCCACCATCTTGATGAATGATACAAGCAACAGGGTATATTCTCTAGACATTCAACTTACAGCCTCTTTGCATGAAAAAGTCACGTGTGCAAAGAGACTCTGGGATCGTGCCTGGGGGCATTATTGAGTTAACAAGGATTATCTGAATTTCTTATTCAGAGAGTTGAAGCTTTTGTAAGTCTTTCTCTTGCCTTCAACTACCAACACAGTTCAGTTTAAAATGACCACTGTTCTAAGACCACAATTTTTTCCTTTTTTATATTGAGATTGGTCATGGTGATCGTGGATTATTTATGCTCATAAAAAATGGTAAAACCTTTGGTAGAAAACAATATGTGAAACATAGCATTTATGGTTTTACTATTATGAATTTAATGCAGAACAACCAACCTTGGCAGTAATTTTCATACTGAAATGAAAACACCACTTTTCATTGAATCCATCACATCCACTTTTGGATGTTAAGCTTTTGCCCACAGTTTTCACTGATCTTGCACTTGAAAACTTCTCTTCAACTTTCCTTCTCTCATAGTACTAGCGATAAAGATGGTTATTCTGAAAATTACTTGAGTGCATATTTAGATGAAGACAAGATTCTTTCAACAATTGTACAATTTGCTTATTGGGATTAAAATAATAAATAAATCCCCTTAAAGCCATAACAGGACCATGTTAGCATCAGGCAGAAATATATAAGAAAACTTATCTTAAGGCCTTAAATTTATTTTATTTACTTCAGTTTGTCTGCAGTAAATGCATTATTAAACTATTTCCACCATAGCATTTTTAATGACTGTGCTTACCAGTTGCTGTCCTTGGACGCCCCAGGCTGCATACTGTAAAACTGAATCCTCTACTTCTGGAGGGTTTAACTCCCAAACTTCCCTTGAAAAAATGTAAACATTTTCACTTGAACACACTGGCATCACCTTTGTATAGAACCATTGATGGTAACATATTGAAAAAACAATGTGACTTACCTTGTGTGTATGTTATAAATCACATATGAAGCTGTATAAGAATAATGAAAAACCTGTGACAAAAAAAAATAAAAAAAAGAACATAAGAATTACAAAACCAAATACTGGATTAAGTACAGACTACCATTATGATAGTCACAGTCTTTCAATTCCTGTAAACACTGATATCTTTATTGCTGAAAGAAAGGTTTATTGTACTAAACAACAGACTTGAACCAGGGTTTGAACACTGTATGACAGACACACATACTCACATATTAATTTAACCAGACACTTAATCTGTCCAATAACTGCAAAAAAGGTCCCAATCAGAAAAATCTGCATTCCTATTTAACTGAAGGATTAAATAAACAAACCAAACTAAACCCAAAAAAACTTACAAGCATACATTAAGAAAATATTTACTTTTTTTCCTGTATTTCTTCATAGTAAAAATCATGTACGGGCATCACAGTTATTTTATTTGAAATGCAGACAGATATGGGGTCATATGATATTTTTCTGACCTGCTTTGTACAACCTTCTGGGCTACTGCTCACAGAACAGAATAGAAAAACAGTGCTTACTGGAATTGTGTTTGGTGTGGCTTTCCTTAAATGTGTCTCAGTCTGATTTTTACTGACTTTCATTGAAATTCAGGGAAAGTTTGGGGGTTTTTTATGGTTTTTTTTATGTGAGATTTTTCATATGCAACATTTTGGGTAAAACAAAGAGCTGACTGTTAGTAAACTTTCCCAATTGACCAAAAAGTTTCCAGTGACTTCTGGTCTGAGGAATCCCGGGTTTCTCTCATGGGAGAGAAAAGCAAATCTAATGTACAGTCTTATGCTGCTGTCTTTATTTGTTTAAAATTTTGTTGGAGTCAACTGAAATCAACAGGATTGTCATTTAAGTGCAAAATATCAAGGCCTGATGTATATGGACCCAGAAGATCCATAGTGGAGAACAGCATGGTACAGCATGTAATGTGAGGTACCACCACACTGAAGGGCTAAAATCAAAACTAACTATTACACATTTCCTCTAAGTCAAACGTTAGTCTATGTACATATGTATATAGTCAATAACAGCTATTTTGCTGTCTTCCAGGCTCAGGTGATTGGTTTTAACGCAACTACTTTCTTTACCACTATATCTTGCACCATGAAAACAGCACAATCCCATCGTATTTTATTATTAATTTAAATTATATCATAGTCTTGGAATACAAAATACATTTGGGACTAATTATTACCCTATTAGGAGAGAGACTCTTCTTTTTAATGTAAACTACTGTCAGAAAGAAACATAGGGCAACATTCACTAGACTTACTGCAGCTTCATGTCTACAGTTACAGTATCTCTGCTTGGCACATGAAGGACTTATTTCTGGACAGTGTCAGGCCAGTTCCAGTTAGATGGAAACAGATACAGCTGAAAAGCCAATACCTCGATATAGATATGTGTGTTGGGAACTCTTTAGTTTATATTGCCTGTACCAGGAATCAGTCGGTATCTCCTCCAAAGAGAAGAGACAAAGGAGGATCACACATGAACTGAGCCATCGGAATTTGCCACTATAGCACACGAGACAGGTTTCAGAGGCTGTTATTTTGGCTGGAGGTCATTCAGTAACAGAACCATCTGAAACATCCTTCCACTGACTCTGTTTCCATTATTAGTTCCCTGTGAACACACACCAAGAATTTAGAATCTTTGCTGGCTGATGCTGCAAGAAGCCCACAAGGGTCTGTAAGAGCTGAAACTGTACTTTGTGCAACAGTTGAATTTCCCTTCTATAAAATTTCCCTTTTAGACAAGAATCACTTCCATTTTCCAAGTCTTCCATGATTAACATTGAAAGCGTTACTTCGGTCAGAAGAATCACACATCTATTAATAAGAATGCCCCACACTGTTTGGGTGGGTTTTTTACAGTTTATGTACAGCTTGTTTGGTCATGCAATGTACCAGCCTCTTCTGAGAAGTGCTAAGTGGGACAGAAATAGAGACAAATTATAATAATACTATGATTGTTGTAGGAGGTACAAAGACACCAAGAAAAATATTCTAATTAATTTGATTTTCTCTAAATAGCTATCATAAACATATCTACTACCATGTCTCTATGCTATATATACATATAAATATAATTATATATACAGTAGAAGTAAACTACTTGCTTAAATACCATGATGTTTAAATTTCAGTGGGGTTTCTGGAAAGAAATAACTTGGTAATAACATGATTGAGGACCTATCAAGATAGAGTTATTCAGGTACTGCTGGTAAGACAATGAGACAAACTGTTGGCTTCAAAGCTCCTGCTTTCCTTTATAAATCTTATATTGCTAGAGGTGAAAGATAGCAGATCAAAGGGACATAAACGGTTAAATCATGGTGGCTTCTGCACAGGGCTTACATTGCCAGAGGCTACACAGAGGGGCACTTGCCAGCTGCTGTTAAAGGGGACAGTGTCATACAGCCAGTTACAGGGAAAAGGAATGGGTTTCTTGCCCTTCCAGGAAAAGCGAAAAGCGTACACAGATAATGCACAGAGGGCTGCTAGGTATTTAGAATAGAAATATTAAAAAAGTAAATTATTAGACGGAATATATTTCAACAAGAAATGCTAAAATAATGAGAGCTTTAACAGAAAATATGTTATAAAAGCAAGAACTACACTTCATATTTTATGTGAAAACTCTCCTCTTGCCTTGTGGTAAAATTTCTAACTAAATGTTCATGTAGAAGTATTAATATCTTTGTGTTTTCAGCATTAATACCTTTGAAAGAGCTCCATAACCAGAGGAGACCAACATTACAATGAAGTCACTTTCAGATGGGATGCCGACATTTTTCTCAAATTATTCATCTTATTTTTATTTCTTAATAGGAACACCTTGAATAAATTACAAGTAGGAAGTTCCCTAATTCATCCTCCTCACAAAGACCACATACTGAAACACCATCATTATTGAAATTAAAATAAACAAACAAAAAAAAGGATGTAGAAAAACCTTTCTTTCTCAAGTCTGGCTTACATACTGTCATATTCCTAGGAAGCTCTCACAGTTTTGTATAAGGGCTTACCTGTGGAGATCCTTTTTAGGATCCCCACTACTATGGTAAAGCTTTAGCTTGCACAGAGCCATGTCTGTGGCTGGGACCGCATGTTTCCTGATCCCTGATATACCAGCATCACAGAGGAGAAGCCCAGCTGGGGGCACCAAGCGTGATGCTAACTGTAGGGAGTATCAGGGACTCTCAAAATACCAGGGTCAAACCTTCAACGCTACCACCAGCCACGTCCCTTCTGGAAGAGGCACACCTAGGCTTAGGGCATTCCACCCTGCAACTCTTGTTTTATAGGATGTGCACTAATCAGAAAAAAAATCTGGTAATTAATGATGGAGTTTGCAAAGATACAGACTGAGAGTTCACATTGGTAAAGCTGGGGTTGCACTGGCCCCTTTTACAGTGTATTTACAGTGGAAGCTGGTCATCATCTTAATCATTTAAATCCAAAGCGCTATCGTTTCTATCCCAAAATGGGTTCAAACATTTCTTGTACTCCATGCCTTCTAACTTGGGTGGAACCAAAAGACTAAACTAATACTTTAACATGGACTGTAAATTACTCCAGCTGACAAAAAAAAATACACACTTTAGTGTGAAACCGAGGAAAAGGGAGAAAGGTTGTAGTGAAAAAAGACTTATCATCTAGGTACAAAAAGGAGAATCAATGAATATAGACACAGGGAACATTTTTAAGAAGTGAAGCAATGTAGCAGAGCAAAGCTTCTTACAATATTAAATGCATTACAGTAATTTATGCATTTTCATAATGAAGGAGGAAAATGTACAAGGCCTTGTATAATTTAATAATATAACTATACATGCTAAGGGGGGACACTGTGAGGAGCCTTACCTCCATGAGTGGCATGTATGCTGTGCTAGAGTTCAGGCCTTTCTGACAAGTAAATAACTCGCCTGTTTCTGTTGTGATCAGCTGGGGAAAATATTCCCCACAATGTTCATTTAAGAACTGTGAAAAGGGCATTTTAGAGCAGAAAGACAGCATACCTCCCCCACAATATAATTTATTTAATTTTTCTTTTGCCACAGAATGCAGTAGGTAACTACTGTTGCATAACATATTTCTTCTGAATTCAGTCATTAATTAGTTTATAAACTGAAGACAGGCTTTTATGTGATGCTGCTCAACATTGAAAAAGTTAGCTGCATTTGTATATGAAAAAAAAAAAAAGTTACAGAACTATAATCCAAAGGACCTAAAAGAAAAAGGTGAAAAAAGTATTTCAAAACAAATTGTTCCAGTCAAAACATATTGAAATAACAATCTATTATTCAGCCAACAGCCGACAATAAAAAAAACACACTTATCAATCACGATCTGAACTTTTAGATGACATATTGTTCTGGGTTTTATATGTCCTTTATTTTCTACCTTTCAAGGAATGTCTTTATCTTTCAATGGTTTCTAAAAAAGAAATACTGTCAAGGAACTCAATGCGTTGCCCAGCAAGATGCAGGAAAACAGTGTGAAAGACACACTTAGCCAAATCCCCTCCACCAATTCTGTAATACACTCCAGGAAATATTCAATGCACTGTCCTTGGGCAATTTGGAAAACATCCCTCAGCAGAATAGTGTTTGTGCTAAAAAGCTGCCAAGAAAACCTCTGTAGCGGTATATCTATAGGATGATGAGGGCCCTGAGCTCCAGGGAAATGGAGGAGAGCTGATGACATTAAAACCTCCCAGCACTATAATCACAAAATATTCAGGCATGCCAAACACCTTGATGCATCCTTTATCCATTTCCTGTATTATAAACCCATTATATTCTTTCACATGTTATTTATTTAGAGCAATAACGATGCCCCCTTGCTAGCATAACTTTTTGCAAAGTAGTGAACAGACTGTCCTATATTTTCGTTTTTACCTACGCAGACACCCATACTCTGAACTTGTCTCTGCAGTTCTCAGTGCCGCTAGACTCTGTAAATTCTCCTTTCAGATTCAAATAAGAGTTTTCACAAGGTATAACAGCACTCAGTCTGAGGAAGAATGATAAAATGTGACAGTATATGAAATACACAGAAAATTTTAGCATCTGCAGTAATATTTTCAGTTATCCCAAAGTTTAGCAACCAAATGGGGTATATATATCTCACACACAATATTCCTATGGTAGAAATCTATTTATTTGTATTGTACCTAGCAAATAACAAAGAGACTCATTAAAAGTCATGCCTTTCGCTTTAAATAAAAAAAAATGCAGTGGAGCATCATAAAATAACTGAAATTGCAGACTATGCCATCATGCCCATCCCACTTATCTCAAAACACATATATTGACTTGGAAAGAGAGGCAGTTTTTCAGATAAGGCTCAAAACTGTACAGATCTTTATGATTCACCAGTGAGGTATCAGATAATTTACACTTGTGATCACACGGAAAACAAAATTTAGTATTTTAAGAGACTACTGGTCTGCATGAAAAAGTATTATATTATTATTCTAAGAATTAATTAGAATTAAAAACAGAACGATAAACTGTAGCTGTGGGAAGTGTTAACTGCTGTAATATACAAATGCCTCCCAAACAGTATCATTCATAAAACCAGAAAGATCAAGAAACTCCTTTTATTGCTTCACAGGCACAAGTCAGTTATTTGGCAGGTCCAAGTTTAGAGAACCTGACCTGGAAAAGGTTTTGCGTTCCTGAAAGCTTTTCTACTTTTTCCAGCTACACCAGTTGGTCTAATAAAAATTATTACCTCCTCCCACAAATCTTATCTCATTTATCTCTTTAGGCCATCACATGTAACAACAATGTTACTGAGAAACAAACATTCCTGAGCCCAGCAGAAAAAAAAAAAGACTACCTAACACTAAAAGTAATCCTTCCCAATTAATAACCTGTGTTACAATACATTTCACAAAATGCACGTGAACTGGGAAATCAAGGAAGAAGACACGGTGAAGCAGGGAAAGAAACAGGAATTCATCTTGTCAGGGATGCTCATTTGTTCATTCATCAGTAGTCCTTCTCACTCTTTGAGATCTTTCATAATACATTGGTTTAATGGCTTGGCATGTTTTTGAACTGCCTTGGTGGGTGCCAGACACAGGAACTACTGGCTGCTGTACACAGCTTGAAGAACAGCAATGTGAGTAGGATTTTGCCTTCATCCTCTTTTCTACAATTGAATTAAGTGTTTGAAGAATTACTGAAAAATCTACTTATGCTCAAAACTGAACCAAAAGACTTTGCCATGGTAAAGCGATTACAGGGCCAAGATAAAAGGTAACCAATCATTCATCCGTAATTCATGCAAGGAAGTACTCCCACACAACAACACAGGAATCGCATTCACAGCTCCAAGATCAAACCTTCAATAAACCTTCACTAAAGACTCAAAAATTCAATTTAGACAAGGAAATGCAAACATATATTGCTTCCTTTTTTGCCTTCAGGATGAAAGTGTCTTGGAAGAAAAATGGAGCCTGCAGAACATGCCATGAACTACAAATAATAAGCAAGAACAAGTGGAGAGAATATGAGGGGAATGTTATGAAATGTAGACGCTCAGGATGGTTGCTAAGAGCTTTTGAGGGGATTACTGAAATTAATGCACTATACCTGCCGCAGTGGCATCAAAAGTAAGTGACATAGCAGACAATATGAAACTGTGTTGATGACTTTGGGAAGTCTATCCCAAAGATGCACACAACCCATTTAATTCCACATGATTTAACCCCAGTTAAGTGGGAGTGCGATGACGTGCAACACTGAGCTAGTTGTGCATGAGCTTGCGAAACGGGGCTTTGGGACAGCTTCTCAAGCATGACACTGTATTGATCCAGCCACAGCATTTTCAGACCACAATTAGTATCTACACACAGTGTGACAACATACAAATTAAGACTAAAAGGAGACTGGATAGCTTTACAACTTATTCTGTGTACGGTAGAAATCTGACTTTTGTTACTTAATTTTCTGCAAGCATGAAGTGACCCAGCCAAAGCAAATAGCTGTATTACATATTTTCAGGAAGTCAAGTTACTATATATTCAAATTCACTCTCTATAAAATCACGGTCTATACAAATTATACAAAATTATACAAAGTCTATACTTATTAGCTATATAAATTATGTATAGTATTATCTAAATTATTTTTCCTCTAGCTAGTGATATTTTACTCAGTTTTGCTCAGTAAATATTGGTTTAATTTGGATTTGCAGCAATGAAAATGAGAAAAGACTTTGAGCAGGTCATTAATGTCAGACACAAACTCTTTATCCTGCTACACATTTGCAGAACATCAAATTATTTGTGGCCAGATTTCATCCTTTTTGGTAGTCTGTTGAAAGCAAGTGAGTTACAGTGGAAGGGTGTTAATCTTTGTCTTATGCCATCAGGATTCCAAGCAGCAACTTCTTGATCTCCGAAAAAAAAATGGATCATCATTCACATAACAAACTTCTCTTCCTCGTTTCCTTTTTATGATCTTTAAGACACATGACTTTTCTAGGATCGCAGTGCAAAGAGAACGGAATCAGTATCTAATGTGCTGAGCCAGAACTTTAACAAAACAATAAAAATGATATATTCTTTTCTTGCCTTTGTATTACGAGATGTGTGACATCCCTGTTAGTAAAACCTGTGATGGAGTTAATAAGAAATTAGTAGCGGCATGACTACTGCCAAAGGCAAAGTACAGCTGCTGGATGAATCTTCCATCCATTTTGCAATTTATGCACTAAATAAATTAATAATGTTAATGTTATCAATAACACTCTCAGATGAAATCCACCTTCTTTTAAAATTCCATTATCATTCACTTCAAATGTTCCCCATTTGTCTGTCCAGTCTTACTCCCTGTGTTCTCGAGCATAGGAACTGCTTCTAAAGGGGATTAAACAACTATATATGGCATGGTCACGTTTGAGTTTCATGTAACTGACTGCCCGAGTATGTGAAAAGTGAAGAGAGAGCTCTGTAACATTAACTTCTGAGACACAGACACAGGAAACCACTATATAACATTTATACTATAAATGAAGAGTTTGAATAAAACACACACTGTATCAATAAGGGACTTACTCTGCATGTTTATAAAAATGGTATTGATTAGAGATTGGAATTCTGTTGATTTCATGGCATGGCAACAAATACAGTGAAACCTCAGACCCTTAATACCAAAGCTCAACCCACTTTGGAGGTATACACCAGAAATGGTTCACACCATGCTTCAGAAAAGTGGTACCGTTTCTTCTTGAGAGGTGTAGTGTTTGGCTGTTATTTTCCCAGTCCTAGATTCAGCAAGAATTTAATCACATGAGTTAATAACTGATTTCATATGGATTATATCTGAGGTAGAGAGAGGCACAGAATTTAATTCCTTCATCAGTTGTGGATTTCACCAAAAACCAGTAATTTTTTTTAGTTTACCTTAATTTTAAACTGCAATTAATGATACATCAATTCATAGTTCATACAGCTAGAAAGGAGTGTTCTGATCATCTTGCCTGACCTCCTACATCCGAAACAAAGTTTATGGGACATCTCAATTTAAATAACGTGACACACAAACAGAGATTTCCAATGTGTTCTTCAGTGGGTTTCAGAGTAAACCTCAAGAAAAAACCAATCAAGGAGTCTACAATAATGAGATTATGAGTTTCCACATATCTTTGAATCCTCTTGTTTCTACCCAATTCTGGAAATAAAAAAAATAATGGTAAATTTTGCCATTACTAATGGCTAAATCTGTATATATTTTTGCATAATTTTTGGCCTTTATAGGTGGAATATCTTGTTTCTTAAAGCTCTGTATCTAATTGCAAAGAGTTAATCTAAGATAGCTTGATCCATTTGCAGCACTGAGGTTAAATGACAAGGTTATAACTTTGCAAAGCATTGTATTTATTTGTTTCAATCAACATCAATTACTTGTTGTGACTGATAAAAAACACTGCATATCAATAGTAATAATTTATTGTTAGCATTAATAGTTTGGGGTATGAAATATTGCCAGCCATAACAACTATATGCTGCCAAACCAAAATAAATATAAAGGCAAGACATTTCTAGACAAGTAATTTATCTATAAGAAAAAAGGCTGTCAAGGAATTCCAAACAAAAAAGCACCTCTAAAAAATCTGCTAAAGCTTCAACTGTTCCACATACAATTTTTCAATAAGATTAATTATCTCAAGAAAAAGACATCCACTATAGAATGTTAATTAATTCACAATCAATTAAACTCAGTTCATCTAACCAACAGTAATGTGAATCAAACCACAGTTCAGAGTAGCTGCAGAAACTTCTTTTTCTTCTCCTACATCAAGAGCTGAGACAGACCACCCTATATTTGGATATGCGACTCAATCATTTTTGAATATGTAATAACTTCAGATGAGTGAATTATTCAAAAAAGAATGTTCTGCATTGCTACTTCTGAAAGCCTCATATATCACTGTCATTTGAAATTCTATTAGTTACACTATCACGTAAAATATGTTTCTTGAGTCTTGTATGAGATGACTTATGACAAAAATTTATATGATTTTTTTTCTAGCTTATTCACCTTCAGCATCAAAAACCAGGTATGACTTAACTGAAATCATTGTTACATGACGGCGAAGCTGGTAAATCTCAAGCCTGAAGCATAACGTGCACATTTTTTTATATTGATACATGCGTACATACACATCATTCTCAAGCGTATGCTCACATTTGTATGTAGTATGATTAAAATTTTGACTTTATGAGTATTTTGGGATTGATAGAAACTTGTTTTTTCCTGAACTGATTTGCAGGCATGCAATGTGCATGTGTATCTTGAGCTGGACTAGTGCAAGAGGAAACAAAAGATATCAATTCTGACAACACAACCAGAACTTTAACTCTCATAGAAATATGAGGCTGGTGAGGGTGGTTGCTTCCGGTCATCGCAGCTGAGGATACTAAATCTGCCTTAGAAAAATATGTATTTAGAATCATAGAATCGTCTAGGCTGGAAGGGACTTTAAAGATCATCTAGTACAACCACCAACCTAACTCTGACAAAAAAAAA
>VXAK01007451.1:12458-66930 GCA_013399435.1 Arenaria interpres
CAGGTCCTTTTCTGCCAGGCAGCTCTCTAGCCACTCTTCCCCAAGCCTGTAGCGCTGCCTGGGGTTGGTGTGACCCAAGTGCAGGACCCGGCACCTGGCCTTATTGAAACTCATCCTGTTGGTCTCAGCCCATCGATCCAGCCTGTCCAGATCCCTCTGCAAAGCCTTTCTACCCTCCAGCAGGTCAACGCTGCCACCCAACTTGGTGTCGTCTGCGGACTTACTGAGGTTGCACTCGATCCCCTCGTCCAGATCATTGATAAAGTTATTAAAGAGAACCAGCCCCAGTACTGAGCCCTGTGGGACACCACTCATGACTGGCCGCCACCTGGATTTGACTCCATTCACCACCACTCTCTGGGCCCAGCCCTCCAGCTAGTTTTTAACCCAGTGGAGAGTATACCCATCTAAGCCATAAGCAGCCAGTTTCTCCAGGAGGATAATACTGCCTGATATTTTAAACAGTCTGATCTCTTTACAGGGTCCTTCCAGTATAACCTGAATCTTGTATTAGAGGGATCCTTTATGAGAAATTCCTTAGTATCTCCACACATATTGAAAACTCCATGAGTATACTCCACACATACTGAAAACTGTTAATTGAAACCAAAATATGTTTTAAATCACTGAATCTTGAAGGCAGAGCTGCATCAAGTCTCTTAGAGTGTTTTGTGATGGTTTAATTTAGTTTGATCTTTGGGATACTGTGTAAGAAAGAATCGAGCCGAGACTTGGTTTTCCTCTCAGGTTTTCCAAGGTAATAGGTTCCTCACATACTGTATTTATTCAAACAGATTGCTAAAGAGAAAATTCGCAAATGTATAAAAAAAAATGCCACCTTGTTTTGAAGAGACACACTTCTACATATGGTGATATTTACAAAAATGTGCACAGGCCGATTCAAGGGAAACATTACATGCAAAGAAATGGGTAAAAAAGCTGGCTGATGAGAAATTCTCTAAAATCATATTCCATATAAAATAAAATGTCCAGGCTCTGAGCATAAAACTGAAGATGCCCTGAAATGATGGGGATACAAAATAAAATCAAGGCACACAATGGGACAATTTTGAAGTAAAGACTGCAGTCTCAGTATCTCTTTTTCTTCTCCAGACAATGCGACTCACTCTGGCAGCAGTAGGAAGGCAGATACCGGATGCTCCTCTGCTGCTTACTTAAAATGACACGAGGAGATGTAAAGACCCCGTGGAGCTGGAGAAAGGACAAGCAATGAGATAAATGGCCTGTGGGTCTGAAGAAATGCAAAGGGAAAACGGAAAAGAAAACTGTACAGGGGGAAGCAGATAGGTAAAATAGCAAGCATGCAAGATGGAAAAAGGAAGACAAAGAGACAGGGCTAAAAATATCAGGATAGGAAAAAAGAGAAATAATAAAAAGACAGAACAAGTTCAGAATAAAACAGAACTGAGTCCCTTAAAGGGATGAAACTGAAGAGAAGCAGATCAAAAGAACAGGCAGCAGGGAAGGGAAGCAGAAAGCAGATGTGCAGTGTGTGGGCACGGTGGCTGGAAAACACAGGCTCTTGGGACTGATGAAGGAAATTTATGCAGAGCTGACTGGCATTTACAGCCTTCCTCTTTTGGAGGATAGAAGATGTGAGTGAAAAAGGCAAACAGTTTTCTCAGCAATCTGACAGTTCAGTACTTCAATACATGACCTTCCTGCCTCTCACTACCTTGCTTAGCAACATCACTAATTACTTAGCATGGACATGTCACATGGAAAAGCAGGAATGCAGTCGGTGTTTCATATGTCATATATGTCATATTGTCTTCTCTGGGAGTCTCCCAGAGTGATACGGAGATACCTTTAATGGTATCTCTGTTTGCTAGACTCTCCAGGATGTTTTTTATATGATACGGAGTTGGTTTTCAATAGTATTCAATTCCTTATTCAGTCTTTTCTGGTGTGTTTGTGAGAAAATGCCTGTTTGTCTATCTTGACTTTGAGTATTTATCCGCCTGTAGGTTGAGCTGTGAACAGGTTTCCAAACTACTTTTGAAATCCATGTGATTAAAAGCTCTTGTACTGCTATCAAACCTTTATGACTCAGGCAGCCAACATGGACAGGACTCTATCCCTCCAAACCATTCTTTAGAAACCCTGTTTAAACTCTTCAAATTATTTAAACACTGCAATTTAGATTTCTCCCCTTCTTACACCAGTTCTGCATTGGATTGTGAACTCCAGTATCTTCAATAAATTATACCTATGTTAAAACAGCATGAAAAGAAAATCTTGTCCGTAAGAGTAAGTTCCACAAGGATCACTATGCTAAATTTCATCTTTAGTTTTAAACTTCCCTTTTTGTCATGCCCTATTCATCTCCCTTATCTCTATGATTTCTTTGGTGCTGCTGGTCCTGCTAGCTGGCTTATATTGCTCCCCTTCTGTTCCGCTACCTTGTTATAAAACTGAGCAAAATATCACCTCTATATGCAGTTTCCAACAATTGAGCTCACACCTAGTTATCCACTCCAGTACTTCCAATTAGCAAGCCATGATGCTGCTTGTAGTCAACTAGGCCTACCTTCACTAATTTTCTTTTATTGTACCATATTTCTGTATAAGTCTCTGTTGTGGCCGTTTTATGATATTACAGTTCCTTTGACAGGGGTAACATGAAGTAGACTCTTTTAGCAAATAAAAGACTTCTTCATGATGAAGCGATTAAAAGGTCATGATAGAGAGCTATTCATTTGGTACAAGGGACTACTTCACAGTGATCTCAAAGCAGCTATAACAAAGTGTGAATACCTCACACCAAACTCGCCTCTACAGGAAACATCTAATCTGGTGCTGTATTTGCAGACAATAAATAGAATTAAAGAGGTTAAATTTGTGCAGGTGGTTGACTGCCTTCACTGAAACATTAATTTATTGGCTAAGACCCCAGGCTAACAATCTTTTATGCTCAAATACCCAAAAAGACTTATCTTTACTTAAAAAGAACAGAAAAAATTGGATAATAAAGGGGCACACCTTAATATTCCTCTAAAAAGTGGACCCAACCATTTGATCTCTTAGGTCTGTCACACTATCGGTGCTCCTCAGAGCATGAGACCGAAGCTTGGTTTAAAGCTTGATGTGCAACAAAGACAACTTTGCAAAGATGTGCTTAAAACATTTCTCTGGGACAGTTACATAAAGGTCTAGTCTTTGCCATCTACTTCAAGGTATTTCAACTCTGTCTGCGTATGTACTTTAAAAGATCTTTCATTCTATCTGTACCAAAGTAACTGCTAACTCCCATTTTGCAGGAATTCACTTATTCAACACTCCTCCTTTCAACACTGTTGAAAGATGCAAACGCCAGCAGATTTATCTGCTTTCCTGACTGACCTGTTGGCCTAGTCAGAGAAGAGACAGTCAGTCAATTTTTCTTTGATCAAGGAGCCAGAAATGCAGCCAATGCCTTTTCTGAGAAAGATGGGATGGGTTCCTCACACATAATGTAGATGGGAGATACCCCTGACACACAATTGAGCTACAAGAAGAGAATTGTAAGACAGGACAGTTAAAATGTTTGAAAAACACACAGACCTTTTTGTCTTTGGGCATTTGCTCTGGAAGAATATTTTCCATTACAGGATTATGTATTATTTCTTAAAAGCCAAAGCAGTGCCAACCATCCTCATTTACATTCACTTGAACAGTGGATGCAATTATGGTGTTGCAATGGTGTTCCTAGGGAAAGGAAGCTCTGCCTTAGCATTTCTTAAGCAATGACCTGGGGTCAGGCTGACCCTTTTCCTTCAGGCTAAGTAATTTTATATTACTAGAAAGACACAGGGTTTCCATTAGGATTACTTGTCCCTACTTCAATGAAGAAGCAGCAAATTCCAGATTCCAATCATAAAGGAGCTAGCTTGATACTTCACTGCCTTATTTCTCTAGTCTTTTTGTTTTTTGTGGGAGTGACTGGTAGAGTGGCGGTGGGTTTTTCTGTTTGTGGGGTTTTTTTTAATCTAGTTTCATCCTTTTTCTTTGTAGACTGTTCTTACCCTATGTTTTGTTCTATTTGGAAAATAATTAACAACTACTTTTGTTCTTGATGTAAAATATTTCACAGAGAACTATTTTGTGCTCTGATTGTACAATAGCAGAATATATCAGACCACTTGTTAAATTGCATCAGATATTAGCTCTTGCTAAGGACTGGCAAACCAGCTTTTTTTGTTGTTTTCTTAGTACTCTCACATGAGTTCATCATTAATGGTGTACATAGCAATGGCTACCAAGGAGCCTATTTCTCCCAGAATATCTGAAGCAAGATTTCATTACTGCCACACATTTTCCATCCATTACCTTCATGTTACAGGCTTTGGTTTACCTTGTGTTAACATATCTGATAAAATGCAGTACAGTTTGCTTTCTGTTTGACACAGTGCTTTTGGTAAGACATTTGAAAGGGCACTGGTAACTATGCCATCCATCATCTTCACCTACTGCCTTGGCAAAGCAGAGAAAGGCATCTTCAATTTCAAGAATGAATTCAGCAGTATAGAAAAACTGTCTGTATTTTATTCGTCTGTGTTGTTTGGTACAGAATATACCAAAAGTATGCGTCACAGGCATTTCTGCATAACTGGTGGTACAGATGGTATTGCTTGTATTAATATGGCTCCCCTGAGAATTAATTTTGTTGTGATGGTAGACCTCTCCTCCCTGTCTTTCAACATTTCATAATTTTGTTGATCATATTTACAGATTTCCCCATCTGTCAACTCTCTAGTTTCCCTATTTCCATCCAGAGACATCAGTTCCAAGTATTTCATTAAAGCCGTGTTCTGATTATCTGTGTAAACAAGATTTACAAGGTAGTGCATCACGCTTACGAACTGACTGCATTTCATGGTGGTTGCTAGGCACACGAACAGAACTGGTTTCAAGCTGTTGTAGGACATCTTTTACTATGAGATGCAATCTCAGGTTGCTATCTCAAGAACAAAGCTGCATCAGTGATTGCAGCTTAAAAGGATTTTTCTAGTAATCACTGAGTAAAAAGCTGCAGTAAATGCACTTTGAATCTTTCACACCGATCATCAGCTAAGCAAGTATCAATAACACTATATATTTTCTCGTACATAGCTTAAACATTTCCATGATCCAGTTTCACTACACCAAGTTAAAGACTCAGCTGGAGTTGTTCTTTAAACACTGCTTCACAGGCTACAAGTCAATTTTCAAGCCCTTCTGACAGGTCACTTGCACATTTTCTGAGCTTGTATTCTGATCCCAAAATGTTTGTGAGAAAATGAGTGATTTCAGCAAAATAAATTAAAAAAAAAATGTTTGACAAACAAGCCAAATCTTTCTATGATTTATTTTGCAAAATTTTTCTGGTAAGCGTGCTTAATTTCAAATGTATTTATCATTGTATATACTGAGGTGAACATGATTATGAATGTGATCTGCACATGGACATTTTTCCTCTTGTGAGCCTCTGCACTAGTGACTAAAACTATTTTATTCAAAAACCTCTGTCTATGAACTTCATGTAGGAACTGTGACTTTTGGATGAGACCTATATGAACAGAAGTGTTAAATTGTACATAGACCCTCTGCCAATCCTGTAATAATTAGAAAAGGAAAGAGGAAAAAGAAACGGTTCTGGTGGGATTTGCTACAACAAAGACTAACAAGCTTAACAGCCACTCTGCGAGGACTGAATTCAAATATGCTCATGAAACCCACTATAAATGTTTCAGATTATATTTTGAAGCAAATAATCTAGATTCAGATTTTGGCAGGCCACCTGACAAAGGAAAGTTGAAAGGAAAAGTTCTTGACAGAAGAAATCCTCTGTTAGGGAAGCCTATCCTCAGTTTTGGCCTTTCAAATCTAGATCTGGATAAAAAGAGTTTACTGCCTGATCCTGTTAAAAATTCCCACCTCTGATGTGAATCTATCTGAAAAGAGGCAGCAAAGGAAATTTACGTCTCAGATTAAAGATATATCTCAGATTTTTATTGATCTCTGCAAACTTTGCTTTGTCCATTAATGTGTGATTTGTATCTAGAAACAAGTAAGTAGTAAAACAAATATGCACTGCTATTAAGTTGACACATATGCTCAGAGTATATATAAAAGAAGTGACAACTAGAGATTTTCAGTTATTTGCACAATGAAACCTTGAAGTTATTTGTTCATGGAGATGAACTAAGTAGTCAGCAACCCATGGGGATAGGTTGTAACTTCAAGAAATTGTTCTATGCTGGAGCTCTCTTGCAGGGACAACAATAGTACCAAGGTAGTCTCGTGGCCACATTTGACATAATTTTCAATGCTGCTTCTGCATAAAACAGATGTGGGGAGTAGAATTCTAAACTTTTTAAAGATGGATGCATTTAGGTATCAGATGAAGTCAATGAGATGTCAATAAGTCAATGAGATGCATACCTTTAGCATGATTCTTAAAGATCATCTTTGGTGCTTATCTACACCTCTAGGCATTCAAATACTTCTGTAAATCTGACGCATAAGCCCTTAGAAATAGTTACCCGTACCCTTTCCACATGCGCTACAGCCATCATAATCAAAAAATAAAGAAAACCAAGAGATTTTACATCAAATACCTGATATAAAGCACTTTTATTACTCTCACATACTCAAGTGGAGCAAATTCCAGGATATAACCACTTAATTGACATTTAATTCATCTTCCTTGTAATTCAGTGGGCAGAATTAAATGATTAAACCTGAAGTGATTATGTACATAATGAGTAAAAACAGATCAATCCTTTTTTAATTTCAGTAGTGGGGGTTATAAAAATGTTTAAGCACCTTTAGTATAAGGACCTACCTAGTAAAATGCACATTTGTGTCCTTTTAAAAATAATAATGAGACTTTAATCAAATTAAGCCTCTTAGATTTCCAAGTAAGCAGTGGCTATTTTATTATAATCCACTTCTCATTTGCTGTACTCTTTTCTAAATCTGGACTCTATTGAGCTATGTCCATTTTTAACATCTATATCCTCTTTTAAAATATTTGATTTTGTCTTCTGTTTTTTAAAATGCAGTTTATTTTTCATAAGAGACACACAATAGGCCACATACTCAAGAGGGAGAACAGCCATTTCTGTTTGGTCTATCTCTTGACCTCAAGTTCCCTGAAACTTTCTCTTCCCTTACAGAAATTTATTGTCGATTTAGCGAAGTCACTACAGAATCTCTGTTACTAATACTGTTGCAGCAGTTCGAATGACTCTTACTCAACTCTCTTTAATTATATTTTACTTACAAGATCTATACATTCAATATGGAAGCTGAGATTTAAAAAAAAATAAATACAGAAACATATACTGTGATTCAGGTTTCTTTCAAAGATAACAACCATGCGTCAGATTAAAACAAGCAGTAAAGCTTTATATACAGCGAGGAGGAGGGATAGGATTAATGTAAGTCCAACCTCTCATACAGTGGAAATTTATTTTCTATCTGGTTCTGTGGCCTGAGACTGAGTGGTGTAACCAGTTCAGCACTCTCTCAAAGTCTAGGTCTTCTCTGATTGAATTTAATAACAAAATTTCATGGTCCTCAGGGGTACAGAGCACAGTTATCCTCATGAACATAAAGAGCTATTTCAGGCATCTATTTCACATGTAGACCTCAGCTTGCCATTAAACAAATAAATGTTTCATAAGAGTCTGCGGAGTGACCTTTCTACACACCATTCCCATTTCAGCTAATATTAAATGAACACAGACATATATGGATTACATATGAACGCTTTGGGAATGAGATTAAATGTGACCCTAAAAATTAGTACCTGTTAAAAATATGATCATTCCTTCCCTGTTTCAATACTAAAAATGCTAATCAGCAAGAGCAGTGTGCCCTACAAGCACAGCACTACTGATGTAATACAGGGTACATACAAATCTCTGTGGCCTACTGCTGGATATATATGGGTGCAAGCTATATGATTAATTGCATATTCATGTAGTGGGTTAGGAATTTATAATGGTCTATTAAGAACTTTAGTCTTTGCTAGATATGTCTTCTTTTTTTCTCAAATTTTTTATATAATTTTTTTTTTTTTTCCAAATTAGGTCAGTGGTACCTGACAACTAAGATACATTTAACTAAATGCTACTGAGTTCTTTCCGTTAGCTGACACTTCTCTATCACTACTTAGGGAGCAGGTAAAGCTAGGCAGCTAATGATGTGCTTTCATAGAATAAATTTTAACTCTTTCATCATCTATTGTAGTTATTAACTGATGGGATTTCCTACAGAAGACTGCTTTCTTTACATATGTATTATTCTGGTAGAGCTGATCTAACAAGACTCACACCCAGGAGCCTATTACTATTTTTATCTAGGAGAACCTGCATTTTCCAGTATTCCCAAGAAGACCCTTTTCAATTTCCATTTGCATTTCTGGCATAGCTCCTACCTGAATGAATCTCTATTAGAGCACCATTAGCTGTAAAACGTAACACTAAAATTCTCCGGCTTTCCCATTGCGGCCACTGCAGCTAATCTGACCACAGACCTTCTCCAGCAATTACCCTTCTGGTGCTTGTAACTCTGAACTACAAAGATGAGATAAAGACATTGCAATGCTTTGCACGGCCAGACTGTAGCTAGCAAGGCTATCCATTTTATTCCATACTAATAACAAAACATTTACTTCTTTAACACCTTCTCAAAGATTTTTATCACAAAGTGTTGCAATTAAATTCCATAGACACACTTTAGGAAAAAGTGTAAACTGCTCTGTCCACAGTGTTTTAGCAGTAAATTACATGTTATCATTAACTTTCTGACACTGACAGATGATTCCTTGTCTAATTAAATTAGCATGCAATTACTTCTGTGTACTAAACTGCTATGTGCAAACTGAAAAAACCCCACCTTTTTTTGAAAACTATGATTTAAAAAATTCATGGAACTTGATACTCTTCAGTGAACTTTTCATGTGCAATTTCATTTTACTTTAACTAAATACTTGCTAGTAATAAAAAATAAAAGCCAACTAAAGCCAGCTTACGGTTATTCACAAATATAAATGTTCTATTAATGTAGCAAATTATGTTACTTTTCAGTAGGACAGACACCAAGAAATTTAAGAACTGTCATTACAGAATATTAGCTTTAAATTCTGTTTTCCATTTTTTCAGAAGGCAAAGAGTGCTTATTTCATGATCTTCTGAATTACTACTTTTGGCAATTTTTTAATTCCTCCTATTTACCTAATTTTCCCGATTATGATATGTTTTTTCTCTATGCTGCATCAGATTTGGCTTATTATGCATTTCTCTGACATGATATTGTAAGAAGAGAGCTTGGTGTAGTAAAGAAACTGGAATCTTATAACCCTGTCTGCTAATGCAGAAGAGTTAATCGACATTCTGGTCGTACTTAATGCAACTTAAACAGGTTTTGCAGTCAATAAGAAAAAGGGAATTTGTTAAGTCTCAAAGACGTGCGTAAATAGACTTTCTCTGTTATTGGATTATCCCCTGCATTGAAACATAGTGAGCAGCGGACTGTAATACTAAACAGTATGAGATTAAGTATCCAAATACCAATGCTTGATGGAAAAATAATAGAAAAATCTGTCTGAGAACCATAGTCTCACCTCAATGCAGAATTAGCTGCCCCTAAAGAACACAGAAGACACTCGTTTAACCAGGTTACAAAGAGCTTCCAAGGGTGGAAACTCTACAAGCTTTCTAAGAAATTTATTTTAGTTTTTAACTATCTTTAGAGTTAGAAAGGTTTCTCTTCATTCAAACCTGTATCTCCTTGGCTACAAGTTAATCCTATTACTTCTCCTATCACAAGAGCATATAAAAGATCAGGGTTTATCATCTTACTATTCTAAGGAACCTTTTACATATTGTACATATTTGAAGACTTATCTTCCCAGCTTTCTCCTGTTGAAGCTAAGGAAACCCTACTCTTTCTTAACTTAATGCTATCAAGACTTCACATGTCCTACGTAAAACACATGCTTAAACACTGAAGTGTGATACTTCCTTTAATTTTCTAAACTGTAGGACATTGGTTTTGTGTGTTCAATTTGTGACATCCTGTAATCCCCACAGCTTTTCCTACAATATTAGTGTTTATAATACACTGCCAATTGTGTATTTGTTTACTAGATTTATTCCCAACTAAGTGCAAGAGTTTGTCTTTGTAGCTGTTGAATACCTGTATATTCAGATCACTTCTCCAATTTGTTCATATAGCTATGAACAAATTCTAACCTTGTCCCTGCGGCTGCTTGTAACCCAGTTTGGTATAATATGCAAGTTTAAATAAATTCAGTCTCAGTCCTATTATCCAAATCATTAAGGAAAATGTTGAATATTGCTGGTCTCTGGCCGGAGCCCTGTGAACCATAAATCCATCTTTTTTGACAGTGAACCATTTATTTGCCAGCATTCACCCTAAGCACAGAATTGCAACCTGCTTTTACTTACGGTGGTCCCAGTCAGACCATGTTTCCTCAGCTCCCTAGTGGAAATTCCATGGAAAACAGCAGGTAAGATTCTACTGGCAGATGTACCACACCTGCCACTCCTTATCTACTCACCAGGCTTTTTATTTTTTTCACAATTACAGAGAGAGAAATTAGACTGATTTGGTACATTTTGACCTTCACAGATGGATGTTGGCACCCTGCTGCCGTGTTATCTCCTAGGCACTTTCAAGCAGTTCAACTTTAAACACCCCCATCTCCTATTTCTATCATCTCCCTCCCTTTCTCCACTAAAATTGCCCAAAATCTTCTGTTTGGTCTCTTTTGGGGGAAGACCACTGTTTGTTCTTTTCAGTTTTATGAATCTTGTCTATCTTCCATATGTCTTCACAGATAACAAATAATCACAATTACATTATCTCAACTGCTTCCCTACAGCAAATTTTATCAGGGCCAGGAGAGCAATTCTAACCTTTTGTTGCATTATCTTAAGCTAAGTTGCTACCCGTTTGTTGCTGATGTTAAATGCATTAACCATCAGACCACAGGTAACATTGCTACTGAACACTGGGACAAAACAATCAACATTAGACTTCACTATCATTAGCTCTTCCTTCTCTCTTGGAGATACAAATTGACTTTTTCCTCATTTTTCCTTCCATTATTGTTCAAGTACTTTCTAATGACTCTTCATCTTCAGTCACCCTTGGGGAATTTCCCTGTTGCTAGGTCCTGTATGTCCTGGCCATGCCATAACTGTATGCTGACACAAAATCTGAGGGAATGACAATTCCTATGTTCCTTCTCCTCCTCTCTTGTACTTTCACATGCACAGCAGGAGACCCAGTAAGGATGCCATGCAGGGAGGTGTGGTGCTCTCCTAAGCATTCTCTACACTGCTCAGAGGACCACCATCTGCAGTGCAATTCACTCACAGGTTTCACATCCCTGGCTACAGTACTTGACTTTCTCTACTTGCTCCCATTATTCCATATCTGTACAAAGTTAAGCATAAGGCATTTGTTTCTTTCTTTGGGTCATACATTTTTTCCAGACTTCCAGCAGGGCCCATGCAAGAACAAACAAAGAAGATGACATATGTAAACAGGAAACAGTCTGATTCCTAGGTACTGCTCCAATAAACTGCAAAGAAAAGAACAAAGGGAGAAAAAGAATTGGCTACTGCTCTGCCACTATAGGCCACTCAGGCAGCTTACAGTAACTGCACTGCATGTTCTGCTTCTCAGCCGAGCATCTGTGCATCAAGATTCAAATGGAAGTTAAATATTTAATTGCATCATGTGGTCAAGTTCTTTATTAATTTCAGCTGGAATCCTATGTGAATACAGGATGCATTTTTCAGTATCATTTAAAAGCCAGATGTAAAATAGAACTTAGGCTTGTAAAGTGGATCACAGGCAAAATTTAGGCTGCAACCCAATATTGCAGTCCTGTGGGAAAAGGAATCACTGGAAGAAACTTGGTTATTGACTATTCCTAGAGGTGTCCTTTTTACATTAAAATTCTTCATACACAGGAAAAAAAATAAAAATTCAGTTTTGAAACAGGTGCTTAATTGCTCTGCTATCACACATAAAATACATTTGATATCCCACACAGCTGAACTTTTTGCTCTTCTCTATTGAGCATTCTTAGACCAATATTCACTGCACCTTCACATTCTATGCCGCAGCAATCACTGCTGCCCTTCCAAATGGTGCACAAAAATGCTCAAAAAGCCCATAATGCCATACCCAATGGCTGCCACAAGCACCAGGGTGTCCAGGAAGGGGTGTTTTCTCCTTGCCTCCAGCAGACACTCCCTCCCTGCCTGCTGAGATCTGAAGATGTGCTGCACCAGAGACCTGCCCACCCCAGAGACCATTGCTCACACACCCAACAGGACAAAAACTTCAAGGGCTCCTGCTGCAGTTCACAACCAGCTGCAGCAAGAGACAGAGTGTACAGCAGGGTCCTCGGCTGGAGACCACAGGCGGGGACAGCTCATGCAATGATCAGTCTGGGCACCAGGGAGATGGTTCAGATATACCTTCTCCAGCCCATTTTGAGTTTAGCTTTCCCTGCTTTCAAAGCCAGCCTCGGGAGAGCTTCCTGAGTCACTTCAGGGACATTCCAAAGATCCAAGTAATTCTAAACTGGACTCATAGGAACATCTTTCTGTGCAAATTTACTTTCAAACCAGGCAAGTTATAATACTTAATGGGAAGACTTTATATTAATAAATAACTAAATCTTGTTTTGTCAGTCCTTATCAGAGAAGAAATTAGTCTGTTCTTAAGAGGTATTTTTTTGCATAATGAATAACGCATTATTGTATTTCACTGTTAAGTAAACACATACAACCCCAATATGTGCTTTGTGCAGCTCTGGCTCTCATGGCTCTCCTTTTGAGGCTTTTTTCTACGGATTTTAAAGTATGGCAACTAACGGGAGACGAAAAAATCACAGGCCTTTTTAGATACAGATATTCTGTCTTGTATGAAATGTAATGAAGTCAGATTTAAATACATCTAACCTTGGGGTTATACAGTCTGAGTTCTTCTAAATGTGCTCTGGTCTGATAATACCTGACATTTAGAGAAACATCTCCCATAGTTATGCAATAAAGTTGATAACTTTTCAGAATTAAATCCACTCAATGCATAAAGTTTTGTACAAAGAGCTGAAAGGGAAGTTGAGAAAATGAATCTTCAAACTTAAAAAATTAAAGTAAAGCAGGTATGTTGACTATATATTCTTCATTATGAGGAAAAACTTCATTTCAAACATACTTAAATATTTCACAAATGTGTAAAAGAAGGTGCTTTATATAATATTTGTCTGTAGTTACAGTTTGCTGGTACCTCTTGAAACATTGCTTCACACGCTTAGGACTGGCAGAGCTCGAACATTAACATTTCTATTCACCTTTTATTTTTTTCAGTACAAGGGCATTCCCCCAAAAAGCACTGGATTTGCTTTTCTGTATTATTGAAGGCTTCAAGAAAAACAGTTCTGCCATTTCTAAGAACAAATCTCAGAACCTCTTGCTGAAGAGGAGGGAGAACAGCCGACAGCCTGTGGCACAGCAGAAAAAGACTTCTCAAAGCACCAGCAGCAGCACCAGCTCCTGGGGGTTAGCTGAACCCGTGCTAAAAGCCTGCACACGCCTGCGAGCCTGTGGCTGTGAGCCTAACAAAATGAGATTCCATATTTGCCTGGGTTGGAGTGAGAAACTCACCTTCAGAGAGAGAAGAAGAAATTGAATTTATGAATCCTCTGCTCAAGGAAAGGACAATGTGGAGAAAGGAGGGGTCCCTACATACATATATGCATACACTCACATCATCATGTATTCTGCAATCCTCCACTGGACACAATCTGCTCAAACTGGTTAGACTACTTTTACAGAAATAATTTAATTTCTTTTTTAGAAGCTTCCATTGTATTTTGGGCACATCTGAAAATAGTGATATAAACAGTTAAAAAAAAAAAGAAAAACGGGGAAAAAATGAATATGTGTATGAATTAATATATATTTAATGTTCCATCTCATAAGAGTGAAACATTAGTAGTTGCACAGAAATTGAAAATGAAGCTCCATCTTTGATGACACCATACTCATTAAACCAACCATTATATAAAACAGCCTCTGCATATTCTTATGATCTTAGGAAATCAAAGAGAAAGATGTGGAATTGCCAAAGGTTACTCACAGTAATATCGGATATACCCCATTTTGCAAAAGATGAAAGGAATATGCAGAAAACTCAAATGTCATTCTGTGTTTTAAAGTATTACTGTGATAACCATGCCTAAGATGCTTGCCTGTCTTTCTGTGAACTGAAATATCTTAAATGCAATAATGAATTCCTGGAAGGAGAGAATCTCACCATTTTACTACAAGTCTAGGCTCAGGTATGGCCTGACTCTCCCCTGCAGCAGGAACAGGGAAAAGCAGTAGCATATACCTGACACATCCCATGTTTTAGCAGATATACCCCTTTTTAGATACCCCCAGAAGCACACAACCTCCTGTGAAAGTCTTTTCAATGGCACACCTGGGATTAACATGGAACCTGGGTCAAGGTTGTTTTGGGGAAAGTCTGCCTTCTGTGTCATCTGTCAGCTGCCCAAACATCCTG
This sequence comes from Arenaria interpres, assembly GCA_013399435.1. NCBI lineage: Eukaryota > Metazoa > Chordata > Aves > Charadriiformes > Scolopacidae > Arenaria > Arenaria interpres. Next base: position 27,063 of record VXAK01007451.1, read on the forward strand.
GGCTTTTGTTCAGATGTTTACCAATAGTCTAAATGCCAATACCAATATAATTGCCAACAAGTTCATGGCAATGATTTTAGTGATCTGAGGTAATTTTAAAATCAGGAAAATGTTGGGAAATGTTACTTTAAAATACTAGTATTTTTTTCTTATCTTAGGAGTACTACAAAGCTCATTGTGCTCACATTCATGACAGAACCCTTGGATGATTCACTTTTATTCTTATGTTCTACCAGAGAATGTAAAAAACACAAAAAACTTAAAAGCAGTCATTTAGTATAAACTTTTTTTCCCAATATTTAAAAACATTTTTTAAAAAGGATTGTTGTGGTTTTTTAAATAAATGTGAAAATGATTGTAGAAATTAAAGCTATATTCATAAAATATTCTGATTACATTGTAAATTAGGGCTGGATTACTATAAGACCTTTTCTTCATATAAAATAAGTATAAAATGCTACTATTCAGATGGGGCATCAGTCTTCATTTAATCTATGACAAAAGAGAACACAAACTATTGACCACCAAAGTATTAGCCCTAGAAGTTCTAATGTTCCACTTCCAACCAACACTTTCTCTCTTCCGTTTATTCCGTTACAAATTCAGGTCATGGCTGCCTTATTCATATGTAACATATAAAAATCGGTCTCAGGGCCATGATCTCATTGCAGTTGCAGAGCCAATGGTGGGATAACTTGTGTGACTGGAATGCTGTCACGGATGGCTATGTACTCTATAGGAAAGACAGGACAGCAGGGCGAGGTGGTGGAGTTGCTCCTTATGTGAGAGAGCAACTGGAATGTTTGAGCTTTGCCTAGGGGTGGATGAAGAAGGAGTTGAGCTTATGGGTAAGAATTAAGGTGACACTGTTGTGAGTGTTTAGTACAAGGCCACTGGATCAGAAAGAGGAAGTCAATGAGGTCTCCTACAGACAGCTGAAAGTAGTCTCACAATCACAGAGCCCCGTTCTCACGGGGGACTTCCACCACCCTGGTATTTGCTGACAAAGCAACACAGCCAGGCACACAGAGTCCAGGAGGTTTCTGCAGAGCACTGATGATAACTTTTTCATACAAGTGGTAGAGGAACCAACAGGTACACCGCTGGACCTTGTATTAAACAAAGAAGGACTGGTTGGGGATGTGAAGCCTGGGGGCAGACTTGGCTGCAGGGACCATGAGATGGTGGAGTTCAGGATCCTACATAGAAGAAGCCAGGCAATAGGTAGGATTACAGCCCTGGACTTCAGGGGAGCTAACACTGGCCTTTTAAAAAAATCTACGTGGACGAATCCCATTGGCCAATTCGGCCCAAACCATGACAGGGCTCTAGAAGGTAGAGGAAGTCCAAGAGAGCTGGTTAATATTCAAGCACTGCTTCCTCCAAGCTCAAGATCAGGGCATCCCTACAAGTAAGAAATCAAGCAAAGGCAGCAGGAGACTTGCATGGATGAGCAAGGAGCTCCTGGAAAAACTCAAGTGGAAGAAGGAATTTTACAGAATGCGGAAAAAGGGACTGGCCACTTGGGACGAATAAAGAAATGTTGTCAGAATATGCAGAGATGGAACAAGGAAGGTTAAGGCCCACTTGGAATTAAATGTGGCAAGGGATGTCAAGGACAATAAGAAGCACTACTTCAAGTACACCAGTAGCAAAAGGAAGACTAGGGAATATGTGAGCCCGCTGCTGAATGAGGTGGGTGCCCCGGTAATGGAGCATACAGATAAGATGGAATTACTGAATGCCTTCTTTGCTTCAGTGTTTACTGCTAAGGCTGGCCCTCAGGAATCCCAGACCCTGGAGGTAAGGGAAAAAGTCTGGAGAAAGGAAGATTTTGCCTTGGTTGAGGAGAATCAGATTAGAGATAATTTAGGCAAACTCGACACCCACAAATCCATTGGCCCCGATAGGGTGCACCCATGAGTGCTGAACGAGCTGGCAAATGTTATTGCAAAGCCACTCCCCATCATCTTTGAAAGGTTATGGAGAATGGGAGAGGTGCCTGAGGACTGGAGGAGAGGCAATGTCACTCCAGTCTTCAAAGAGGGCAAGAAGGAAGACCTGGGTAAATACAGGCCATTCAGCCTCACCTCCATCCCTGGAAAGGTGATGGAACAGCTCATTCTAGATGTCATCTCTAAGCATATGGAGGAAAAGAAGGTTATTGGGAGTGGCCAACGTGAATTTGCCACAGGGAAATCATGCTTGGCCAACCTGATAGCCTTCTGAGATGGCATGACTGGCTGGGTAAATGAGAGGAGAGCAGTGGACATTGTTTACTCTGACTTCAGCAAGGCTTTTGACACTGTCTTCCATTACATCTTCATAGGTAGGCTTAGGAAGTGTGGGGTCAGGCGAGTGTACAGTGAGGCTGAGAACTGACTGAATGGCAGAGTTCAGAGGGTTGTAATCAGTGGAGCAGAGTCTACGTGGAGACATGTGACTAGTGGTGTTGCCTAGGGGTCAGTACTGGGTCCTGGACCCAGTTCAATATATTCATCAATGACCTGGAGGAGGAGTCAGAGTGTACCCTCAGCAAGTTTGCTGATGATACAAAACTGGGAGGAGTCTCCTCCTCTGGAGACATTCAAAACCTGCCTAGATGTGATCCTGCGCAACCTGCTCTAGGTGAAACTGCTTTGGCAGGGAGGCTGGACTAAATGATTTGCAAGGCCCTACCATTCTTGACTCTGTAATAGTGTCTTAAATAACTACTAATTCTGCCTATTTAGCTGGTGTTACCAGAGAATAAATATATTCGTCAAGGTATGGGGGAGTAGAAATGGTGAAGTAGCATTGACCATTTACAGTATATGTTTTCTCTCACAACTGCTTTCTTTTTAAATTGCAATGCCATTTTACAGAGCTGTGCCCTCTTGTATTCATGAAAGCCACTTTCAATGATTTTAGTTAGAGTGTGAGTGCAATTTAAGGATTAGAAGTAAAGATAAGCTGTACAAACTGATTATTTGTGATCTCAAGACATACTACTAAGAGGTTAGAAAACACACTTCTTCACAGGCAACAAATAGAATTGGAAAAGGAATACAGTTTCTGGTATTTTAGAGGACTAAATAGAGCTCAGAAATCAGAGTCTCTGTGCCACGTGTGAATATAGAGAACAGTATTATACTTTTCTATTTTTAAGGCCAAAAGTGACCATTATAATCATATATTCTGTGCTCCTGCCAACCTCATGCTAATGGCAGACATTACTCTGCGATTGACAGATCATGCCCATAATTTCTGTGTGATTTTGAACATCCCTTTAAGGAAATCATCAAGTTACCATCATAATCCAGAGTCAGCCCATCTTCGTTCTATAGCCAGAGTTACAGCATCAATGAATCCTGTCAAGTTTAGGGAATCGCTAAAATAAACCAAATATGTTCACAACTCTGTTTTGAAAAATCCTCCCTAGGATTTCCTTTCCTCTCAGTTAAAATCCTTTCCTTATGATCTGATTAAGCTTTTCTAATATCTAAACACACACTGCAAAATTTGAAGAGCAAGTAGGACTTTTATAAGCTAAATTATGCCCATTTTTAATCACCCATTAAGACACTTTTTTTGGTAACACTCAAATGCCATTATCAGTTAAGGAGGAAAATTTTTCTTGTGAATGTATTTATAACGTCACATTTAGCTCTCCAGAAAGAAAGAACTGCTTTATTGGGATGTCTGACACATAATGATCTCTGATGGAGGGGTGGAAGAGTTTTAATTCCTCTTTCTTCACTCCCTGAGCCAAAGCTCACAGAGCAGGAGAAGTGGCACTTCTCCTTGCCCTGCCACTCTGACCTCCAGGATAGGATGGTGTATGTTGACTCTCAAAGCAATTCTGCATCTTCCTTTGTCTCCCTGCCACCTTGCTGTATGCTAACTGTAACATGGAGCCTTTCCTGGATTTAATCAAAACAATTTTACTACTAAAAAAAGAAAAAAAAAAAGAATTAAAAATAAATAAACAAAAATCATACTATTTGAACTTTCTTTTCTTGCGAGACTCCTACAGACACTGCAGTGATGTCATTCGGCATCTTCTCATCAACTGCTCATGCCAGGCTTTGACACGGGCTTTGTGGTTGAAGCCTCCTAGAGAGGACCTACAGCCCATCTGCACCCCCGAAGCACCACACAGCATGCAGCCAGACCTAGAGGGACTGAGCGGAACACACGCCTTACCTGAAACACCCACCTCACTGGGGATTAGACTCATCAAACAGTAACATAGTTACGGTCATTCTGTTTTCTTGCAATCACAGTTACAAAGTCTTTAGGAAACCATGAAACAAGATACTGAAGACAGTCTTCTCTATCACCTTATCCGCTCACATTAGTATTATGGTTAGAATAGAAAACAAACCAATTCTAACCAAACTTTTTTTTTTTTTTTTTAAATTCAATGTGTCATGATGGTAACTCCATGGTGCTGCAGTCTGATTGCTTTATTATAAGTTCTACTAAATAAATTACATGACTTGGAAATTAAGGACATTGATTTTTCATAATGTCTGAATTTTTTCTACACTGTATCTCTTTTACTTCTATGCCCTACCCTTTCATCTTTTCATTTTTTGTACTTCTCTTGTTTTCTCATGTTTAGGTCCCTTTCTTCTTTCTTTTCTTTCAATTTTGTCTTCCTCTTTTCTCTTATTAACTTCCTACACTGTCCCCAGAAAGCCGATGCTTGTTGCATTTTTTCTCTTTTTTATGTTTCCTTCTCTTTTTTTCCTTCCTCCTAACTCCTTCCTTCCCTTCAGCAGTTTCTAGAAAAGGCAGGATGCAGCCGCACTGAAACACAGGCCTGCTGAGTGAAAAACAATTACTAGAAATTTCTGAGGTTACTCAGCCTCCCTCCTGAACAAGCCTGTGGGTAACATGTTTCAGACTTAGGTACTCTGCTTTGCTCCCAGTAACCAGGGCACAGTTTCACAGGAAACCAAAATGTCCTGATATCCTTAATATGGCATTTTGTCATCAAGCTGACCCCATACAATTTTTGGTTAATGTAGAAATTGTGAGAAAATTAACCAGGATTAACCAGCAGAGTGGGTGAGGATGAAAAATTTCCATTCTGTATTAGGATTCCCCAGACCTTTGCTCCAAATAGGACTTTCTGGCAGGACATAGACATGAATCTGCCTGCTTCTAAGACCACACAAATGAAAACTCTATATTGAAGATGAAGGATAACTCTATACAATTTTCCCATGTAGATTAGGCCATTCAGTGAGACCAAATCCCAGCAATGGGAGTGGGTTTAGCAAGTATAAAATGAAGCAAAATAGCTTTTGGATTAGTTGATTATTCAGAATTCCCTGATTGGTTTTCTCTTAGTTCACAAATCCTACAATCAATAAAATTTCTAATTTGTACCTATTTTTATCCTGACACACACTCTTGGCTCACTAGAATTGCAGATTAAAGAAGTAAGGATCAATGTTTTTCTTGAATTTCTAATTATTGTTTTCCTACTTTTAATTTTGCTCACATTACAAGAACACCTTGAGACATCAGGGCACTCAGACTAACTATGAGCTTGTCAATACTTCCAGTAATCTTACTTTGAGGAGGTCTGGTTTTCCACTTCATTTATTTAACCTGATTTTTACTCCAGTTCTCATTCTATTAGTTTCAGAAGAGATTCATCAGAACCACAAGGCCGTTATAGACTACAAAGTCAAAATCACCAACAGAAGATGAGATGAGAATTAAAGTCGTGATTTTAAAGCAGAAAGTCAGTGTGTTCAAATACCATCTGCTTAATATATTTAAATTTTCTCACAAACTTCTATACATCTCTTCGGCTAATAACTAGCTGTGAAATTTGAATTAAATTTTTATAATTTATTGTACATAATAGTATTAACTGTTATCCTTTTAATATATATGCATTATTGTCAAGGAAAAATACTTAGACCAAATTATGTCTTTTCTGTTCCAGTGGATACTGCAACAGTTTATAGTTTTTTAAGCTAAAGCAGCAGTAAGTAGTTAATTTCAAATATGCCATCCTTAGTTTATTGTAAGAAAATAAAATGGTTTTCATAATAAACTCTTTCCACTTCTTCCTCATTCATTATTTATATTACACAGCCAGTATTTTCTAGGTCCCTTTTTCTGTATTGTTCCACACAGATGCCAATGCCACTCTCACCTTTATGTTCTTTGACATAGAAACATTTGAGAATGAGCCCTAAAACACGCAGAATTCAAGCTCAGGCTAAGAGGTGCTTTCTGTTAAAAGGTGCTGGGAAAGCACATACAAGACAGTGGTCTGTTATCTTGCAAAATGTGAAGAAGTTCCTAACAGAAGACTGGGTGATTGATAGAAACAGAAACATCTAATAGAGCCTGAGGGGAAGCAGCCAGCCCCTGTAGCGAGCAGACCCTGGTTTAGGGTCATACTCACACGAACAACTTGCAGAAGCCCCCCAAAGTCGCTGGTGTTGTGGCTGGAGGTCATGAGGGGAGGTCAGGTCTCCCTCTACTCTGCCACCACCAGCAATTGATACCATCAGCGAGAAAAGATCTCTTTTAGAGTCATCCTAGGTATGATGGCTCCCCACTTAAGATAATAAAAGGGCTACTTAAAATGAAAAGTCAGCATCTCTGGGAGTCTTCCAACAACTCGGGTGTGACCTGTCACAGGAGAAAAGTCAAAGTTGCCTATTGAGAGCACTGTAGGCTGTGCTACATCTTATTAGGAAAGAGGTTTTTCCAAACCCCTTCAGAAAAATAAAAGTTTTCATAGAAATGCTGACAAAACCATAATTACAATGGAAATAGTAGGTGATTCTATAATAAACTGTATTTCTTCCCCATGAGGATATTAATTTACTTTTTTGAAGTGTTCATTGCTAATCTTAAGATTGGGTTTTTGAATTGTGTTCAGAGGAAATTTATGCATGAGTTAAAATACACTCTATCCTAAACGTACAGAACACTAATTTAAAATGATCTATTTGCCATAATATACATTCAATCCCCTACTGAAAATTTCAGAAGCTTCTCCTCCTTCACATGCAGCACCATCAGGCTATTATGCATCAGGAGTCCTGGCATATATTTCAGATTAAATATGAGGCTTCTATTTCAATTTTTACAGCAAAAAGGCACGGGTTTCATAGATGGGTTAGGTACAGTGCAGATATGCTGGCAAATACAAGTTTCCTAAGGTGCAGATTCAAAAGCAGCATCATGAGGGCAGTTTCATTTATCAAAATATCAAGCAGTGCTAATGCTCTACTAAATATGGTTATTTCCAGAAATACTTAAACTTTGTAGGAAAACTAGTATCCATTTACAAGCACCAGCCTGTGAAGCTGAATCATATTTTCAAAATCAAAACCAATTTCCTTCTGTGCCTCATATCTTTTTAGTGTTAGAAATTGGACTCCACTCATTTTTTGTACCTAATGAGTCAAACATTAAAAAAAAAAAAATCACATAGGACTGTGTTGGCTATGATCACATCACATCTCCATCTGTAGCTGTGTGAGATACTAGCCCCAAGTACTAAAGTTAGGTAACTTGTTGGGTAGAAAACTGAAGCTCTGAAAAGTGGTTTTGGTTACTCAGGAGGATTTTACCTTAATTATTGAAACAATATCCCATAACAATGTTGTAAACCACACCACTTTTTAGAGATCCACATCTACAACACATAAAGCCAGATGCTGATTACTTCTAGTTACGACTTAGTAGTTTTGTTGAAAGGAGGAGGTTTATTTGAAGATCCTTACTCAGTGAAGTAACTACTAGTCAGATTTTTCAATTAATCCCCATTTGAATTTTCAGCAGTATTTTGTGTTTTACTTCCTGTACATCAAAATATTAGGTAAAGTATCTTTGCTGATAAAAAAAAAATCCTGTACATACATTAAATATGTGTGTTTAGGAACAACTGTTTGCTGAGTGATACCACAATCATGTGGGAACTACATGGTCTGCCCAGAGAAAAGTATGTGCCATCTGGCAGTGGATCAAGCTTCCTCTGAATAGTTGATAGCTTATTGGTTAGAATGCCCAGCAAGGAGTCATTGGAGAGGTCTCTGGAGCAGAAATAACACGGACAGTTTTTAGTAATTAATGACCAACAAGAAGAACATGTGCTTTAGGAGCCTCCAATTTTAAATAAATTAAGCACACTGAAAATCAGACATATTTAAAAAAAAAAAAAAAAAGTCACAATTTTGTTCATCAGCTTGTTTCTCCTTGGTGTTTCCCCGTAGGGTGACTTTACTGAGCTCTCTGTGGTTATTTTAGATTCATATTATATTACATATTGTGTATTGGGCCCACTAATTTTGAAATTGCTGGGTCTTTTATTCTTTGGGTAGTTTGAGGAAAGGACTACACTCAGACTTTTCAGTATTTCAGTGTGTTTTCACTTAGTTAAATAAAGCTCTTGTATTGCGCCTTTAGGCAATAGTGCTATGTTCACTAAGAAGACAGTAAATATCGACAACCAGCTGGGAGAGTTTGCAGTAAAAGCCTTATGACCTATATCTTGTCTGCCTTGGACTACGCTCTTAATACCACATACAGCAGAAATCAAAGCAGCAAGGTCACAGCCCATGCTGTCACGAGCAGTGAAAGAAAGCACATCTTAGCATTGTCCCACGTTTAATTCACTGACAGCAGTATTTCAACATCCTTTACGTGGCTTCCCTAAAATCAAATGTGATGTTCCTGCTTCTTTGTTATTAATCAAACAGAAATATTCAATTACGTTTCCCCTTATAACTAAACTTTCACTTTATGTAATATGCCATTTATGCAGAATCTGCAGTTGCAATCACTGCTACAAGAAAAGAAATGTCAACTTCGAAGTTAATATCCCGTACAAATTAGAAATTCTGCCTTTGTACATGATGGTTGTAGGTTGTAGACTCTTAAAATAATTTAAATTTGGCTGAACTCTATTTCAAATTCAATCAAGCACAAATTCTTTTCCCTTAACAGGTGATGATGAAACAGATTACTTGAAACATTTAAACAAGAAGACATTAAAAATACATAAACGTATAGAAACACTGAAATAAAACTCAGGTAGAAATGCCTAAGTACATACAGCTCATAAAGAATAATGAGAACAGAACTTGTACAAAATTTCTATTACAATTCACACAGAGTTTTACCTTTAATTTGCTTTGAGTATCTCTGGAAGTCAATTCATCCAAGTGCACTCTGACCTGCGTTCAAGAAAACCAAGCTACGTGGTTTTATTATACCAAATTCTACCTGTAACTAGGGTACAATTAGTACTGCAGTAGAACAGAGGTTTTTTTATGATACGTCCTCAGTGCCTCTAAAATTTTAACCCAAAGGTCCTTCCTCTTGGGACTTAGTAGGTACTTCGTAAAGTATCTTGTATCCAAATAGAACCTTACAAATTAATGCAACTTTATCATTAATTTGTGGATGCATTTATTGTTGATAACATGAACTACTCACATCAATCAAATAGGTCACAATCTCTACTCCGTGACACAATCTCTAACTCACATCAAAGCCAACACTGGCTGCTTAACGTACACAAGAACAGTCAGAGAATACTACAGTAGCACCAAAGATGATGAACCTGCAGGGCTAGTTCAATGAACTATAAAGTATATGCATAGAAAACCCACTGGTTTTTAGGAAACTGCAAACAGACAGTTACAACCTCACAGAACCTAGTTAAAATAAATAAATTCCCTGGCTTAACAGGATTCAATCAAGCTTGTTAGGTCAAATAAATTACTTTCCTTAACAGTGATCCAATCAGGGAGATTTTGTCTTTTTCACATTGTGGACTGCAAAGGCAAGGCAAGCCTGCAGGTTACTAAGACTGATTCATGCTAATCCAGATAAAGTTTAGTTAACTAAAGAAGCAATGAAAAAATTAACCCCTTCTGCCCACTGTAGGATAACATGATGTTCTGTAACTTGTCAATGCTGCAATTTATACCAGAGAGGTAACATTATATAGACTGGTTGAATAAACCTCCACTGTAATAAAACTCCATTGTATTATGCTGAATCAATTCTGCCTCATGTGCAGAGGCAGAACGTGCCTTCAGTGCAAATGGGTTCCTAAGAAATACACAAGTACAATTCTAATATGTTGATCAAGATGGCAGGTGAACAAAACGCAGGTAAGATGCTGAAGTAAAAGAAAGAATAGATATTGCATACAAAGAAACACAAAGATTGATTTGGCAACAGATAATGATAAAGCTGAGAACAATCGATAATAAAGACCTTGAGAAGAGACCCTGTTTGAAAGAGGCAAGAACATGAAAGGTTGAATTGCCAAGTGGATCAAATGTACAACCTGTAAATATCTAATGGCCTCTCATCGTGTCTGATGACAGCATATTTGCGAACCCATTACTAAGTGAGCTTATTAATGCCATACAAAAACTGAAGTGCATCCTGAAAACAATGCGAGAAGGTGAGAGGTTGGAGAGGATGTCCAAACACAGACAATGGGAATGACCTGAAGCACACAGCAGATCCTGCAAACTCTTGAGGATTGGAACTGCAAAGAAAGTCAGAAAAGGGGACCATTTGGGATCCCCCAGAAGTAAAAGAGACAAACCACTTTTAAATTTTGACTTGTCATACAGGTTTTTTTCCCTAACTTCTTTATAGAAAGATTTTCCATCATGTTTATTTGGATTTCTTGTTAAAAATGAGAAGACAAGTAGAGGAAAATTCATGGAATGTTTGTAACCTTGACACTTCTCTTAATTTCATTTGACAAAAGTTGGATAAGAAGTGCTGATGTTTCGAGTGAGACATGGGAGAGGAGGAGGAGGAATAACTGATAGTCAACTCAGAAACATGATTATTGTAAGTAATCACTCTAAAAAACTGAAATGTTAACCACTGATAAACTTTTGAAATTCAGCAGGAAAAACAAAAAAGGTAAAATGACTATAAAACATTTCTTGAAAGTTGCAATTGTTTTTAGTAGCACTACATTAGAAATAAAAAGGTGAGAAGGAAAGAAAAAAAACAATAATCAGAGCACAGTATCACAGAAATATAGATATATTAAAAAAAGAGACAGCAGGGATGAAAGAAGACTGCCATATGATTACAAGCTATTACCAAGAAAATAAGAACTCTAAATATTTCTCAGGTGTACTGTTTCAAGTTTTGATGGAGTTGTAGAGAATTACTAAGTCATCACATTAAAATGATAACCAACCTCCCATGGGGAATTTACAGAATAGCCCAGGTAACCAGATTCATATTCAGCTTTTATTACTACAAACAGGCATTTTTCACCTAAAATTTTGCAAACTATCTAATGCAAGATGAGATATGTATTCAGGTAAAATTCTTAAGAAACTAGACACTTCCTGTTCTATAAAGACACACAAGCTTTTGAAATCTGCTTGAATTTTCAAGCAGAATGAAACCTGAAAATGTTCTGTAGTCCTTTAGGAGTTATGTTATGCTGTTTAATATGACATTAAAACAAACAAAAGCCCAGAATACACAAGTAATTCCCAAGGAAAAAAAAACAAAACTGATATCTGCATTCTGTTAATTTGACAATGACCATTTAAAAATCAACATACTTAATTTTCTCTAGTCAAATTTGACATAACTGGAATGATCTCTTTAAGCATTTATAATTACAAAATCTTTCTAAAAAGATACTGGAAGTATCACAAAGTCTAACTCTACCAACCTACCATTCTAAGTTAAGTTTCTGCTCTGAATCACCCCTGGAGAAGTTCTTTTTCTCCATGAAAAATAGTGAGACACCAGAGAGAGGCAAATCTCCTGACTTACACATCTAAAATTGTTGATTAGGATCCTTTCCACATCTCTGCTGAAATGTTTTCTGTCTTGCTTTTGTCCTACTCATTTCCACTGATGAGTGTGATTTGTTCCCTTGCACATTGTTAGAGACAAAAAGGGACAGATTTTTGGTTTGTGTTTTTAGAAGTCCAGCCTTACAATCTACATAACACTTTGCCTTTGTGAAATCCCTCAAATCCCATAAAACTGACAGTCTGGAGAACTTCAGTAAAAGAAGAGTAGTCTGAGCTTTTAGATTTCTCAGAAGGGAGAAAGATGGAAGACATGGCATTTGAATCTCTACCTTTTTCTTCAGAGCAGCCTTGTAGCAAGTACCTCACCTATCCAGGTTACAAAGTAGGATTCAGTATACTTAGAAGCAGTGAGCCTTCACCAAGACACGTTTATCTGAACTGCTTGTACGTAGAGTATACAAAGAATAACACCTAGACACCTGCCTTGGGAGTCAGGATAGATCCCTCGAGGAATCTGATGAATCACACTAACACAAGCTTTTCAATATAAAATCTTGTTGTGTTTTAAGGTTCTTACATATTGAGCACTATATGCTGTTTCTGTTGCATAGTCAACTTAAAAGAACTGTATGTAGTACCATTTTCTAGTTTCCAGTTCTGGTAAAATATCTAAAATTTTAACTCTGACGACTTGCGCTTATTATTGGTTGATAAGCCGAGGGCTTTCAAATTAAGATTTCATTTAAGATTCTCTATTCTGTAATAAGATTCCAGCAGCCTGGAAATGAAATCAACAACTGCCCTGTGAACAAACTCCTGATGAAAAACATTTAATAGAATTTTCCCCCTATGACACCCCATGTTATTCTAGTATACAAGCTCTTCTATGTTCAGCTCTTACAGTAATTCATTGTTGTATGACACAAGTCTACAAGGTATGGGAAATGTGGATTCCCAAATACTCTAGATGGCAACACTTGCAGCTCCTGCTTGCAATACGACTTACCATGGAATGAGTAGAGGTGGAAGAGACCTTAAAGATCATCTTGTTCCAACCGCCTTGCTATGGGCAGGGACACATCCCCCTAGACCAGGTTGCTCAAAGCCCCATCCAGCTTGGCCTGGAACACCTTCAGGAATGGGGCATCCACAAGTTCTCTGGGCAACCTGTTCCAGTGCCTCACCACACAGTAAAGAATTTCTTCCTAATATCTAATCTAAATCTCCCCTCTTTCAGTTTAAAACTGCTATCCCTCATCTTAACGCTATGCTCCCTGATAAAGAATCCCTCCCCATCTTTCCAGTAGCCTGCCTTTGGGTACTGGAAGGCTGCTGTAAGTTCTTCCTGAAGCCTTCTCTTCTCCAGGCTGAACAACTCCAACTCTCTCAGCCTGTCCTCATAGGAGAGGTGCTCCAGCCCTCTGATCATCTTCATGGCCCTCCTCTGGATTTGTACAACAGGTCCAGGTCCTTCTTATGTTGGGGGCCCCAGAGCATTACTGCAGGTCAGTTCTCACCAGAGCAGAGGGGCAAAATCATCTCCCTCAACTTGCTGGCCATGTTTCTTTTGATGCAGCCACATCAGAACTTCCACACAACAGAAGACCATGGATGGTGTCAGTTCGCTGGAATTTAGGAATCCAACAGCTCTCCAAAATTTGCTATCAGATTGGGAGGAGGATTATAAGCAGTGCCGTTGCCATTTAAAATAAATTACTTTCACCTCATACAGTAATTTATAACATGCAAGCTGGCTCCAAAATGTTTTCACAGCAGACTGGAGTATTACAGACATTCAAACCTGCTATATTAGCAGGTTTATTAACTCTTCCTATTTGACATTCTTCAAATTCTCACTTGTCTATCAAGCTTCCCCTCATGAAAATTTAGTCCCCATTAACTGAGTAGAAATAATGGGTTTCAACTCTTTCTTTCACTCTTGTAGGTTGTACACAAAAAGCTTGTTCCGTCACCACCAAGTCAAGTCAATGAAAAGAATGGAATCAGGAGCCAGCTCTTAATCACATTATTTCTTAAGAGCTCAGAAGCTAAGAAGTCAAGCACTGAAACAATCCCAGATTTCACGGACATCATCATAGTGTGGAACTGTACGAGGTACTAAGAATAAAGTCTGCTCAAGTCAAGGATATTTATATCATATTTTAGCATGAAAGCCAGAGGCCACTATCCACAGCAGATTATGCGGGCATTCATTTTAAAAAAGAAGTATCAGATAAATAGCAATTTTTGATGCCAAACCAGAAAACTCTACCAGAGGATCTTTAGAAGGAATACAGTCAACTGACAACTATCTCACTGAAATGCAGAACAGATTTTCTGTGTCACCTTCAAGCTCACTTCTGAGTACACACTGGGAGTTTTGAAACAACTTAAAAACTTCAGAAAATTAGTACACCAATTATGTTGTAAACCATATAACGTTATGCACGAATTTTCCCCAGTCCTGCAGTCTACACTCAGTCTACCCTCTTCAAAGGTATTCCATAAGCAAGAGTTGAGGCATATGGAATACAGTTTCATGTTATAATGCACACACCACACCTGCAGATATTATGCATAAGAACAGACTGTATGTATGAACAGGCTGTAAGTGTCCACAAGTTAGAGTTAGTTCAGCAGATAAATGTAAAAAGCTTTCCTGCATTGGGGTTGATGATGGCAATTGGGAATAATGGTGAAAGACATAAAAGCTCTGCCAGCTTGAAATCTTTACCAAGTGCAAGCTGTATTCACACATAATTAGTTGAAACACACTGCACCCATCCTTTTATACAGACATCTTTCCTCTTTTAGCCTCCATTTGTGCACATATGTGCATTCAAAGCCTTCAACTTCACAGCTAATAGCTCATCTGATAAAGCCTCCTGTATGACATTTGAAATTCTGCCAGTTACATTAAGTACTAAACAAATCTGCAATGTTACTGTGAAACAAAAACAAAACAAAATCCAAGAATAACAATCCCCCAAGTGAATGCAATAATGCTGTTGGTTTAAATGTAACACCCATATGCAGTCTCTGTCATTCTGTTGTATCTGCTGTACAATTCAGAGTAAACACATGCTGTTATAGTCATATCCCCTGTTGCACGTTCAGATTAAGTGCAGGTCGTGTGCCATCAGCCCATTTGCCTTATATATATCTCATGGCACAGACAGACATACGTGGGCTGGATGAAAAAAATAACTAAAAAAAAAAGTGTAAAATTTATTTTCTGGTAGCAAAAACATGTTTATCCAAAACACTTGAGGTTTCAGCAAGAATTACATTCTAAAATCACATTTCCCAATGAGTCCTTTACCCAGAAGATCTGCCTCACCTTCATATAACTGTGGTTTAGAAATTATTCTGAAGTTTTAACACAAAACAGGAAAAGAGAAAAGTTACATTTCAATTGCGAGTTCATCAGAAGCAATTCCAGTTCAGTATTTTAAGTAATTAAACTTGAAAGTCATTCCAATATTTTCTAGTGTGGCTGAAGGCAGCGGTTGGCCTGGACGAAGGGAGACAGTACTTCTCTTTGAAGTTCAGCTACCGTATTCAGAGTTTAGAGGCAGAGGGATTGCTTTGATGGGAGAAAGATTCTTAGAATTACACTCTGCTCCTGTTTTTTTAATTAATTTTTGAAAATTAAGCCAAGGAATAACGTGTTTCACTAAAAATGCACTAAACCCAGAGCCATAGATTTAAAAAAAATAAGAATCAGTAAAAGAAAAATACATACTATCACACTACCATTAAGCAACATTAAATCTACGCAAACAGTTTTTTTGTTCTTATTCCCTGTTCTGAAGATTTCAGGTGTTGTTTACAAAAGCTTCAGTCTACCAAATTAAAATGATTATGATAGAGTAGACTGAACGACTAATGGGTCAGAGAAATACCACACTTACTTCAAAATTTTACTGCCAAAATATTGTATAGTTTTCCTAATAGAACTTCTTGGAGTGAGGGAGGATAGGAGATAAGGGAAGATGAAGGACAACAGCCTTCAAACTGCAGCAGCCACAGAGATTTGACCTGCAAGCCAGGGATGCCTGCAGTTCCCCTGGGGAACACTGCTGAGATGAGTAATAGGAAAGTTCCTCTGTACTAATTTCATCTCTGCAAAGCCCAGAAGCCGTGGGTGATCTGCTACTGACTATTCATGCTTCCACTGGATTTGCAAGTGGGAGACGACTACCTAGACTGTCTCAGAACTGACACTGTCTGACCAGCAACAAAATCAGAGCAGTTAGGGGGAAAAAAGTCCAAACACCTCAAATGTCTAAAACCAAAAAACACTATAGGCAAAGCTACTATTTTTAGCATATAAATTTTAAAAATCAATTCTGGTAAAAACACAAAGGTCTCTTCAATGCCCTACCTAATGCCATCAAACCCTTGAATCGTCCTTGATTTGATGCTGAAGCAATGTTTTTGTTAGTCTTATTGAATTCTGAATTAGAACCCTTAAAAATAAGCCACCATAAAGGCTCTTCTGCTGTCCTGAGCAGCAACCAAATCCCTCTCAAATGCAAACATGTCAGGTCAAGGCTGACAACAGAAACAGCCTGCACTTGTGTGTGACCATGAAAGTTGGGTAACAATCTTAGCTGAAATTGCATCCAGCCTGATCTCCTTGGTAAAACAAATCAGAGAGGGCCTGATGCCCAGAGCGCTTTGGTTTTTTTTCCCCACAAATTCTAGGCACGCATTGGACTTGCCTTCATATTCAAAGGTTTAATACTGAAATGATCACCTTGCTGAAATCTATGGCATTTTGCTCGAATAGGATCAAGACTCTGGCAGGTATAGGCCAAAGGCTAGCGAAGCCTAGCTAAAGCAAAGCTCTCACTTTTTCTGTTTTCTCTTTGACTTGCAGACAATACTGACTTTAATGGAGATTGTAAGGCTGAGAGTGTGCTAGCTCTCGCCACATGTGAATTCTATGAGGTTTCCTTTCCCAATCAAAGTATCTGCATTTCTTTTTTAGAGCACAATGCAAAACATGCTTTTCCAAACTCACCTTCCTGAGCAGTTGAATTAAGGGAGGATGCAGGAAAACAGAGATCATTTCCATCTTTCTTGGGCAATACAATTTTGTTTGCTTCTCATATATACAGTATAAATGCATTTAACTTTCTTTTTTTAACGAACACATCAATTAAGTCTCCTTCTAAGCAAACTTTCTTATTCCAAGGTATCTTCCTCTTAAAAACACCTCTTAAAGCAATCCTTATAATATGCCTTAACTTAAAGATATCTGAAACTTGGGTTCATGTTCTTGCCTATATGACCCTATCACACGCACACGGAATGGACATCATTTTTGCCAAAGCTGGCAGGTCTGTTCCTGATCTGGGTTTGTGCCCACCTCAATCACTATTCATTTCCATTACAAGACCAATTGGAATTGCAGAAGTCAAACACAGACAGTTTTCTACTTCTATACTTTTTTCTGTCTACCTGCCTTTCTGGCTACCTCTTCTTTAGTCTTCCTGCAGTTCAAGTGCAGTGTCTGTCTTTGCACTTAACCCTCATTTTTCATAGCAGCTATTCCTGGCTATGAGTACCATTCTTTTCACCTTCAGGTTGTGCTCCCACGTCTCACGGGAACCCCGGCAAAGGTGGTATTTCACAGATATGCAAGATCCAGGCAACAGCTGCTCTCTGCAGAGATCTGGCAGTCTGGAGCAAGGACTGCAATCTGCAGGAAAAGGGAGAGGCAGGTGTCCAAATTACACCCAAGACAGACATATCAACACCTCTTTTTGCAGTTGATCCTCTTCTTGGCAGGATCTTTCCTCTGTGTCAGACAAAGCTTTCAGTTCCCAAAGAATTCAGAATCAAGTTGTAAATTTATGGGCACAGTCATGGAGACAGAAGTGCGAAAAATGGTGCTCTAAGTAAGTAAGTGCTGAAATAGTTATTACCTTAAAGAGAGCAAAAGTACTGAAGTGGTTTCTGGATAGTCATCAAATTAAGGAGGATTCTGGATATGATCCATGAAGTGCAGAATCCACACAAGGGATTTATGCTGCAGCTTCCTACTTCTTCCTTCTTAAAATGCCATCACGCTCATACATCTCAAAATGGTTGTGATGCAGAAGAAACAAAGAATTGTATGCAAATGCATAAATTTGAAGAAGGCAGATAGTTAACTCTCCTGTCATTGTCCTATATCCAACTGAAGTTGTTATAAATACTCAAAGTGTGTTTTTCTCTCACTGTGTTGGCACAGGTTATAAAAGCATGTTGATCACAGATTAAAATTTAAAAGAGCGCTCAAAAATGGAGTTGTAACTTTTTTTATTTTTTGAAAAAGGAGGTCCTTTTTATGGACACCATTAGTCAGGTATGTCCTTGCAAACTGTTGACCTGGATAGCAGGGGAAAAAAATCCATACCTCTAGTATTCACAGGTTCTGAGAAAATACCAGGCGAAGTGCAAAGTATTGGTTTTCATCCTTTCCCATTGCAGTAGCTCTCTGAGGAGAGATTTCAGTAATGGCTACAGGTGAATAGCACTTGTAGATCTTATCAGGGTTTCTCCACTCCTGGAGGGGAGCACAGGCAATACATCAACCTGAACTCCCACCCTACCATGTAAACAGCTGAGCCTGGCAATAGGAGCTTCTCCAGAGAAACTACGCTTTCATCCCTGAACCATAAATTCACAAAACTGCTCTTTTTCTGTAGCTGTGTATGATGGCAGGCTAGAACATCCTTTTCATCGGGGCCATAAGGAATAGTGAATTATCCCACAGGGCTCTTAAAGGGATCTTCTACACGTGGGGAAGGAGGGCTTTGCCCTCAGCACCCAGGCAGGCAAGTGCAATGCAGAGTGAGCAAGCGGTGCCTACAGCCTGGCAAAACAGCGTGGGTGGAGGACGGTGTTCTGTCTGACTCGTGCTTGCAGACAAGCGTGCAGATACCTAGAAATGCAGAGATCACCTCTGACAGCAGCGATGCTACTGCCAGCTTAGAATATGAATCCTGTATACCAGGAGACTATTAGCTATTTTAGAACAGCTGTGTGTGGGTTGGAGACACTAGTCACAACAGTAGAAAAACATTTCAAGGCTCTTTTTTTGATTTTTTTTGAAGTTTACTTGATATTTGACAAACAAAATGATTGCCATAGCAACATGTGTATTCTGTTGAACAAATATCTGTGTAAGTTCCACAGACATTAAGGGTGTAATTAGCCTATGCTGGTTTACATTGCTTCAAAAACAAATCAATACATTTTATCGTGTACTCTTTTTCTTTGAATTTTGGTGTTTATCAAACACATTTTAGCACTACTTCTCTATTAGGAATTCCCTTCTCTGCCGTACTTGCTTCTCCGGAGTTTGCAGGGGGGCAAAGGACTTAGGACAATGGTTTGCTGTGCTTGTATAAACTGCCAGCATCCTTACATGGTACAGGCACATAATGGAGCAAGGCCCTCCTTAATCAGACACTCTCAATTTAGAAGTCAAAGGAAACATGAAAGCCACTAAATGCCCATTTTGAATACTCCTTCAACACCCATTTTCATTCAGTGTCTACCAGTACAACAAAACCAGGCTGGAGGGCTGCAGCAGTTTCTCATTTCAGTCGCGTACCCCCAGCACTGACCGCGCTCAGGGAACTCAGCTTCCCACATTAGCCCCCTCCCTACGGCCTCTCTGCACCTTGAACACCCACTCATGTCTATTACCACAATAACAAAACAAAACAAAAAAAAAAAAATTGAATGCCTTTATAGATGTATTACCTGGGTGGAGCTACCTTACAACTGGAATGCTTTGGAGTTTGAGTGTCTTAGCAAGAAATCAATGTTTTCACTTTTCTCAATTTTCAATTAAGGAAAAAGAATTCTGAAAACTGCAGGTCTCAAAACTGCAAAACTGTCACAGCTGTAATGGCTCCTCTTTCCACTTTCATGCAGCTTAATTCTTCCAATTTTCACCACTTCTAATTCTCCTCCTTGACAGCATTACAGCTCATTTTGTGGCAAGCACAAGAGGATTACAGAATTATTTCTAAATATATGATTTGGATGAATAAAAAAAAGAGACAGAAAGAAAGCACCACCTTCTCACTCTTGAAAACAGAAAATTATTTTGTGACACTTGAAAATCCTTATTACTTTGGAAGTAATGGGAAAATGGGAAAAAGAGTGAAAAATACTTTAAAAAAAAAAAAAAGAAAAAACAACCAAAAAACTTCAGTCATCTGAAAGCTCCTACCTATTCCACAGATGAAAGAAAGCTCAAAAGTACTTTGGAACTAAAGTCTGAATCTTCCTAAAGTTTACTTCTAATTAACATAATTTTCTTGCATAGCTATGTGAAAGTGCACTCTGAAAATGAACATGCGACCATGGAGAACAGCCATGTTCAGAAGCAAAGTGCTCTCTGCTTGAAAGTCTGATAAAGCTCTGAATTTAGAGAGAGGAGGGAAATGGAGATACTTTCTTGGCACATTTATAAATTGGAAAATGAGAGTGACAGTTCCTGAAAGCTCTGCAGCCAGCAGAGATAGCATGATTTCAGTTGCAATTAAAGCAAACAAAAGTCTTTCTGGCATGGTAGATAACCTACAAATGAAAAAAAAAAAAAAAAAAGAAGAAAAAAAGAAAAAAGTAGCGGATTAGAAATATACTTTCTTGATTGGGTAAGAACTTGAGAATTTCAGCACTTTTTTCCTCAAAAGGCTGTCCAGATTTTGAGCACAACATATGCCTATATTTGCATCGTTTTTCTTTATTAAAATTTTATGTAAATGCATGCAAAAATACATATCTTTACCACAACTGCTGTCCAGAATTCATTTGTTTCTACAGATCTCTAATTTACTGTTGGGAAAACAATTAACCCAAACAATTAACAATTTGCTGAAATGTTTATCTGTCCTCACTGCTGCTTTCTGTTCAAACTAGCACCACAATTTTTTTTCACATGTCACTAAGATGGTAACCTAATCAATCCACTACAGGTAGCTTTTACACACCCATTTCTTAGTTAAAGAATGATAAAATAAAAATATATTGGTGCTTCACTGCCATTACCTGACTTAGGTCACATAAGCATGATTAGCTGATTTTAATTGTTCAGTCAGAGCCAACTGATTTACACAGTACAATTAAGAAGACTTTTTAAAGACTCCTTTCTATGAGAACTGCACTCCTGAAGGGGTTGAGAAGAAATGGGTACAAATCTTTTTTTTTTTTTTTTCACTAAAAGGTAAGATACTAAAAACATAAAAAATATATTATTTAAGTCAAAACTGAAAGAGGAAAACTCTAACAGGATTCAAGGGGTAACGTCATATGTGGGAAGCTTTGTAAGAAATGAGAAATATTATGCAAGCATGGGTTTATTACAAATGCTTCCATATATTCATATTCAGGAATAATTAGAAGATTTAAGTTTCAAGTACATTTGGGAATCCCATGCTTTATTTCATAATCTCAATCTTCAATCAAAAACTAATTTAAGGACTAATATGCTTATAATTTCCAAATGAAGATGAAGATGTTTTCTATCCACATGCTCAGCTTGACTACCTCAATCTGCAGATCACAAACGAATTTTCAGAGAGTACTGTCACTGACTGATATTCCAGATCAGACTTAGATTTAAGGGTTTAGGTTCTTTGCTGATATATTTAGAGAAAGATGAAAAAATAAAATACACCATATCAAATCCAACTTACATTTTATTTACAGGTTCCTTTTAAGAATGCTCTTGTTCTCATTAAATGTACATTTAGACTGTTAGGACAAGATTTTAAGTGAAAGATTGTAACATAAGAGAACTTCATACTCTTTTGTCTTGTTTTTTAATTCACAACTCCTGGCATTTCTTTTTACATTTTGTATTATTTTCTGACTGAATAAGGCTGAATAACTGTGCTCTCCAACAGCTTTATCTTAACCAGAGATCATGGTTAAGATCTCTGTGGATCTAATTATTGTGTTTGACATGTAGAGTATGCAATACAGTGCCTAATACTGGAAAAAGTATAATGCTGAATCGTGTCATTGTCTTTATCCCCTATTTGCCTGTTTCTGCACCCCTGCCCCTGCCCTTTAGATCTACATAATAAAACACTTTGTAAAACTGGAAAACTGGATCCAGTGATGGAAGCTGAAATATTCCCACTCTTCAGTCATCTTTTCCCTCTTTCTGCCTTCCTGTCATAAGGGCTGGATTCCCAAAGGGGAGATTATTTTATGCAGGGACACGAAATATTATTCCTCAAACAGGAATTAAAGAAGAGCCTACATAAACCATTTTCTTTAAGTATGCATCAGTCTAAGAACTCACATGAAGGAAAGGGAAAAAATGCAGTCCTGATGTAACTGATAAGCACATTTCAAATATCAGGGTCCATATACGTTTGTTAGAGGTAAAAGAAAGATAAATCAAGTTGCCAGCTACAGGAAGGGTCTCAGTAGCTTCTCCTGCATTGTAGTAAAACAATGGCAATAAGCCCAGAATATATGCTTATGGGTTTCTCATGTATTCACTCCATAGTCCTCTCTGTACTGATCCTTTGGAATAGCAGGGAGAGCTGTTCAAAAGCAGGTAAAGTCTTCCAACCTCAAACCTCAGTCAAAACCCAGTTTTGATGTTTGAAAGGGTTTTATTTTAGATCTGTGCATGGTAAGTGAAAACCTGAAAGAAATCAGGTCAATGATAAACTGGTGCTACCTACATGAACTTCTTTGGTTGTAACTACATAGTAGTATTTCTCTGTTGGTATAAAGTAGTTCTCAGGAAGCCTGATTGCAAAAACATAAAGATCTCAAGCTGCAAACTTCAGTATACCACATAATCTTCAATCAAATGCAAATTCCTTATTTCTGTAATGTATTAACTGACTTCAATTTTCTAAAGAATGATAAATAAGAGACATGTAATTTTAATTTTATAGAAAAAAAAAATAAGGGAGCATGTTCCACAGATACACTAAGGAGATTCTAACTTCATATTTTGTTCTCCTTAAATCTTTCCAACCTTTACATATTCTTATTGATGCTCCAAACTTTCAGAGACAGAACATTCAAAAGAAACAAGATATTCGTGCTTCGTCTGTAATATGGAACTGAGAAATGGTATTTCCTCTTCATGTAAGTAGTTATAATAAAAATGTAATGAGTAATAATCCAGGTGTGAAGTGGAAAAGAAAAAGGTAAAAATGGACAAAAATTCTGAGGTGGCCTCTTGATTTCTAGTCCATGACGTTGGCCAAAAGAGCCCCAAAATGGCTTCATAATGAGTCAGCTGTTCCAGCTACAGTCTTTACCTAAAGCTGCCTTCACTTCCACTAGTCTAGATCTCAGTCACCTTAATTTTTGCCAGAGTACTATGTAAATTAGCTGTTTTAATTTATTTAATAGTGGCTTCACTCAAACCAAATACCACAGAGCAGCTCTAGTAAAACCCACTGCCAATTAGTTCAGTACAATAGTTTTTACTGCCTCTACTGAATCAGTAAGAGCTGGGAAGTATAATGAGTAAAAGACTAACCTGAAGACAAGCAGAAGAGAAATGAGAGCATATTTTAGGACTTCCCTGAAAGATTCTGCCTTTCTGACACTTCTCTAAACAATATAGATCATTTTTATGTGCTATGCCCAGGAGGATAGGAGGAGGGTCACAAATAAAATAGACCTTCAGTACTAAGAAAGTACTTTATATCATAAGCTTGTCATTCATAATGATGTAGTCAACACTGTTTGATTACTTATACATATTACTTCATTTTAAGGTTTTATTATTTCCATCAAGATTGTAATAGAATTCCCTCTTGTGTTAAGTTATTTTTATTTATTGATTTTGTTAGCAAAATCAATAAAAATATTGTCCTCTAGAATATTATATTTGCTACTCCAAAGCAAATGAACAAAAGGCAAAACAGATACCGTGCATCAGTGCATTAAGAAGTTCTTATATTGTTAAAATTACTCTGCCGTTACAAGTTTTGGTTGCCATTTATTGAACTAGAGATACCACATTTAAGCAATAAGCAGGAAAAGATAAACAAAAAAATTTATCCTGACCTACAAAGACCAATGACCTACAGCTCTTCACAATAACACTTAACAGAGCCTGCAATCATACCTAATAATATACAAGAGAGGAGCAGGGGAATTAGGCAGGAGCACAATGCAATGCAGCCGCTTGCAGAGACAGCCTTCAAGAGACCCTACCTGTGCAAGATGCACACTGACCTGAGCAGTTAATCCCTGCCTCTTCACAGGGTGAAAGAGTTTGGCCATGACATTGAACCTCCCTTCTGCTGCCAGCGCTTAGTCTCTGCCCAGCATGCCTTTGCACAGCAAGTCATGGCCCATGTTACAGAAGTGTAATCACACGCCTCAATAGAATAACTGTAACTGCTTGAGAAGCAGAAACTTTACAGGTCACCCAACTTGACCAAAGGGAGCTAAAATATAGTAGTAATGCAAAGGGGTCATAACAACATACACTGCCCATCAAGT
Source organism: Arenaria interpres (assembly GCA_013399435.1). Taxonomy (NCBI): domain Eukaryota; kingdom Metazoa; phylum Chordata; class Aves; order Charadriiformes; family Scolopacidae; genus Arenaria; species Arenaria interpres. The sequence continues at coordinate 51,347 of VXAK01007451.1, forward strand.
AAGTTTTCACTGGTCACATCCACACTAAATGTAAGGTCCATGACATGCACTATCCTGCACTCATGACTATTCTTTCTCAGACACTGATTTTTTTCCCCACTTTATTCCAAAGCAGAGGCTGGGTACAAACTAGCATGAGAAAGTAGGATCTCAGAGAGAAAAAGAACAGTTCTCAGAGAAAACAAAACCAGTCTGCCAAAATCATAACATAAACTTCTGTATATTCTTAAAATAATTTGAAATCCATGACTGGAAAACACTATAGTAATGCAAACTTTTAAGTGATTAAATATTTTGAAGGAGAGAAGACTCTTCCTAATTGTACTCATATGAATGCCTCTTCTTACCCAAGATAAGACACTGACATCAGTTTTCAGTGTATTATGGATACGGAATTTCACTGTCTACATTAAAGTTTGTTACTGAGTAAGCTTTGATTTCAGCCTTATTTAATCTGCTTAGGTATCGTAGAGTATTTTGAACCTATTGACTGGATTCAACTCACCATTATACAGTCTCTTTTATCCACTGCCAAAACCTGAGATGGAGGACAAAATCCTTAGTACAAACTTCAAACCACTATTTGTTACTTTTGCCTCTTTTAAGCTACTGAAAACTTTCCGTTGACTAACATGGTCAAGTTGAATAGAATCGGAGGATTTTTTTTGTCTGAAATTCCCTGGAAACAAGAGGTTTTCTATTGTGTCAGTGACTACAGTGGGACGGCGAAAGAATTCACTAGACCAGAGCTCCAGAAAATTTCTTCCACCATCAGAAAAGTTTGCTAATAAACATTTCTTTGTTAAATCACTTTGATGGTGAACAGTTCCAGGTAATAAATATTTTAGAGAAGATGTTTTAAGAAATAAAAAAAATATAAAAAGGAAAGGTAATAGACTATAGATGAACAGTGCAGAGGTTGGCAAGAGTGTTTTGTGTAGGACTAGAAATAAATGAAAGCAAGTCAGTTGAAAGCAGGAAATCATCAGGGAGAAATATATTAGAGTTTGAAGATCAAAGGGATCAAATGCAATTAGACATGGAAATCATCTCATACATCACCCAGCCCACCTACTTCATAGTGTAGAATTGTTCCACTTTCGTTACAGTTTCTTTCTTCGAAATACATTATCTTTGGTTCTGATCAGCTTCTCATATTTTTTAAAATTTTACAAGGTAATTTTTATTCTTTTTACTGTTGGAACCACTTGTAAACTGCATCATAACTACTAATTAAGAAGATTTAAAAAGACCTCTCCTCTTTCAAATGCATCCCACACTGCTGTAATACACAACGCTCTCCCAGAATCTCATGCAAAAGCTGATCAAACTTTCCCCTCAACCTGGGCAGGTTGTTGCACGCACTCTACTACAGGAAGATTGGCACAAGAGCCCCTCCTCTGGAGGTTAACACTTTTTACTTATTCTGGTACTTTGTAGTTTACATTCATTTATTTGTTCTCATGGCAACATTGTCTTTAGTATATAGATGACTTTCTTACCACATCCTTTTAATAAAACAAACCAAACCATTTTTAGTTCTTCTTATGAGGTAGCACATCAATCTCCCTGGATCTTTTCAGGGTCTTCCTTTACACATCTTGAGCAAAGGTGAGCAAAATTGCACAGAGCATTTAAAAAAATGTCATAAAAATATAGAATATCAAATGGAGAGTAACCGTCAAGAGAAATACACACTGACACAACTACACCCTTCTTTCAGGATCTTTACTACTTCTACACCCTGCTGTGCAATGCCACATCAAATGATTTGCAGATCTCCTTCCCATATTGATTGATATAGTGCAGATGTGTGCAGAGGGCTTAGGGTAATCCCTCTTTTTCCACTTTTCTTAAGATACTTTCATGTAATTTTCTAGTAAGCATGGATAAAGAGTGATTTGTCCTTTTTCCATTATTGTTATTAGAGTGAAAACCCTCTAAAACAGTGTTACAATTTAATATGCTGCTCAAAAACAATGCAAGGGAACTGTTGTTCAAGACGACAGTGTTGTTCTTATGTATGCGGAAAGCTAGCTGGCAAAGCATTTTCTTCCAAAAATGTAAATTATTAAATTGAGGATATAATTTTCTAACATGTGATGACACTTCCAAAATAAAGCTTCTCGGTGAATTATGTTTTTCCTTTGGCATATTTGAATTTACACGTTGTAGGGATAATACAGCAAAAAGTATTGGGTAAATAAATGAGAAAACATGTCAGGAACACAAATCTCTGAGAATCTATTCCTGTATAGAGTGTTCTATGTATTTGCTTCACCTAACTACAAAAAAAAATATCATTATTTCCAAACTATTTTAAAACATGCGAAGGATTAGTGTGTCATTTCCAAGATGTTTCCTTTATTTTAGCCTCATTTTGGTCTTAATATCTAATATCAAATAGCCAAGCTTAATGATTTCTGTTCATATGATATGAATAGGCTTTCTATGACTAGTATGTGCTCTCCATGATCCTCCACAGTTAAAGACATGACATCTAAACATCTAGTTTCACTAAAATCATTCATAGAGAACTCTTCTGGAGATACTAGAATAATCCCTTTAAAAACCCCTCTGAAGAAATAATTTTTTCCACAGTTTGACTGAATAATCAAGTGCTATATATATGTATGTCCAGCCATACTGTCATGAAATATTTTCAGTATAGAGTAATAAAATAGCAAGTACAACAGAGATGGAACTTGATAAGCCATTTGTGTAGTAAACTACATCTCCAATTTACTCAATAGCTCTTTAATCAATGTCCTGAACCAATTACCACTCATTATTTGTGATGCATTGTAAGGGAGCACATGTCCATATATCACTCTCAATGATCATAACATTTTATGCTAATTTAATATACTACCATACATATAATCTCAAGGTTAAAAAGAAAAGAAAAAAAAAAAAAAGAGGGTCTCAATCATTTCTGAAAGAGATATAGTTCAGGAATTGACTTTCATTTCCATTATTTAAGATAAGTGAATGTATAGATTGACAGATATGCTAGCCGCTATTGGTAATAATTATCCATTTGGAGCACTTTATCAGATATAAAAGAGTGGAAATGAGGCCCAAATTAAGATGCCAGTATTCGTCATCTACTTTATCAATTTTTCACTCTGCATATTATTTAAACTCATTTCTATACATGGGAACTTTTTGTAGTCTCAGACTTTTTTGATAGGTCATCACAATGGCAAACACTGTATAGGAATTCGAATGAAATGGGATACCCTTCTAATTCCCGCTATCCAGCTGCACTTGGCATGAACAAGACTGCCTGCCCAGTTCATTAGAAGATTTTTCCAATCTCAGTCACATAACACCTCTAAGCCCAAGATATAGCCAGCGAAATGAGCAAAGGAGTTCTGGAATCAGGTATCTTCTCATGTTTAATCACTTCCTAAGCACACTCATCCCACAGTGTAGCCAAATCACAGGAAATTACAGAGAGACCGTGTGCTCTGAATTCCCATTTTTTGCTGGAACATACTTACCTCACACTTCCTAAGATTGTTATGACTATTTATCTATAAACCTATCAAACATAACACAAGTAATAAGGAAAGTAGATATTACTAATTGTAAGTGGTAAAATAATAAAGTAGACAGAAGATGGATTAAGTGCAGATTTTTTGAAATCAAGAAATATATTTGAAAAGGGAATTCTCTGTCTTAGGGACCAGAAAGAAAAGGAATACATAAGGAGAGTGCATAATTATATCCGGGAGGTGATAGGATTAAGAAATAGAAAGTTAACGTCTCATGAACACTAGACAAGGTAGAAGAAAGAGAGGCAAGAAGAGAAAAGCCAGAATTGAAAAAGGAAAGAAAAAGAGAGAGGGGTGAGGTTTCTCAGACAGCTTGGTATTAAAAGGTTCTGATTATGAAAGCATACACAAAAAAACACAAGAAGAATTTGGGAATGATCCCTGGCAGAACATAACAACACATTACTAGGATAAATACAAATACCCGGAAACTTAAGACTATTAAGATTTATAGGAAGAAAAAGAGTTTAGAATGACATAGGGAAGAGAATGGGAGAGAAGAGCAATCTGTTCCTCACTGTGACTGGTGGATTCTGTGTTTCTCTCCATTCATTTGCTTTTAGCATTTACAAGTTCTAAAATCCTATTTCACTGTAAGGTTGCAAAAACTGCTGGAACACTAATATAAGCAAAACCACAGAAATAGATGGCCTTTCCCCGAATATTCAAAACCGTTAATGTTTTTCTTCTATTTTTGGAATACTATAGAAGTGGAACATAAATTGCAATGAGCTACAATAACTTTAATACCAAGTTCATATTTAGATGTTTTATTTTCATAGCAGTGTTCACTGTATCATGATTTTAATTTCATCTGAGATACTGAAAAAAGAAATTATGGCACTGCCACAGCAGATGGCTGGTCTAATGAATACCACAGCTGAGAGTCACAGTGAAATTCCGCTGATGGAAAATACTATTAATATAAAAGTTTCCTTTCTCAACCATCAAAATTTGATAGTCTGCCCTTTTGGGGAGGACTGGTTTTTATGTGTCTCAAGGTATTGCAAACCAGACTTTGAATTTAATCACTATATTTTTATTTTATGTGTGTGTATCTATATGCTTAATTGTTTTTAAGCTTAGTACATGGAAATCCTACCAACCATCCACTCTAAGCACTCCTAATTTTTTAACAAACCGAATAATTAGGGGAAACGATACATCACAGAATACCCCAGAAGTTTTTAATGAAAGCAACTGATTTTTTTTTTAATATTGAAATTTTTTAATATAAAATGGATATATTGCTAATGGAGAATAACTTTCCTGTATCATTTAAGATATAAAACATTTAAGTATATAAACACATAATACATTCAAATTTAAAAACACCTTTGTAAGACTTTTGAGAGCTGTGATTCATGAATGCTTCCATGTCACTTGGGGATCTCTGGATGAAAGCAACCATAGAGTATTTCTATGATGAGCCTAACATCTTTTTTCACATTGTTGAAACTCCAGAACCTGAGACACAGCATTCTGGGATCATGCATGGGCTGAGACTGAGGCACATGGAAAAAAGAACCACAGTCTCAAAAATAAAACTGATCTAAGTTCTCCAGCAATTCATATAAAAGCTTAATTTAACTTGAGAGATATGAGACTAGGATACAGGAAAATTAACACAGAAATAGCCATATGTTTTCTACTAAAATGGTAAGTACCGCTTCAATTTGCTAATTTAAGTCTAACTACAGTGCACTTGTCCTATTTCAAGTAAGTTCTTCAATCATTGTGGTAACCTGAGCCTTCCTGTTACAACGCCACGCTAAGATAGCACAACAGTTTTCAAGAAAAGACTTCAGCTTTGACCAACTTTTACAAACATCATTACATGACAAATATAAAACTCACAACAAAGGCTAAAGACCTATACAGTACATCAAACTATTTACTTGATTCACCATCTGAAAGAAGACTCCAAAAAAAGGTTACATTTGTACCAATGTACTGCCCTCAACCTCAGACATTTTGATGACCTAAAAGCACATTTAACACCATGTCCTTTAAAATCTTCATTATACCGCTGTACCAAAATTTCCATTACTGTTAAGTGTTGCTGACTCAAGAAGACATCTGAGACAAAAATAAAGTAGCACTGGCATAATATGCTAGAAAGAGAGACAAAGTCATTTCTGCCAGCTTGATCTTCTATATCTTACCCAGGCTTAAAGGAAACCGAAAAACCCAGAAGCATCTTTAGAATGCCCGAGGACTACATGATGACAGTAAGGACTCAAACTAGAAGGTCAAATGCAGCTGAAAATTATCTAAATGTATAAACAAATAACAATCAAGGTGTACAAATGCTTATGTTACTAAGGGATATAGCATGAAAACAAAAACAGTTTTTCCACATGCCAACCTTTACTCAGTTGATCTAATCATTCAGCTGATCTTCCTTCTAACTCCCCTCCAAGCTAAGTTTAGAAAAAAGTGAATTTTTGCAGGAATGAACTATATAGAGTCATAAATTGTCCATCAGAATTGGAATGGGAGCTCAAGCTGTTGAGCAGGATTTGTTAGATCACAGTTTCAGGCACAGCCAACCCCAGGGGACAGTACAAAGACAAGGAATTACCACAGGAAAAGCTGAGATCCAGATGCACTTAACACAGAGTATCAGTTACTTATTTTCTCTGCTCTGTAAGTTTGGCCAGCACAGCCAGCAAAACCCAGGGAGGGGTGTAATGGCCCTTTTCATCTTCTAATTGCTCCTTAATCACAGATCTCCAAAAAAGAACAGCTGATGCAAGTAGGGGTGGTACCAACCCAACCTCAGCTCCCCATAAGGGAGGAGAAGAATGAACTTGCTCTCACTGCCGCCTATGCAGCCTCTTAGCCTTCAACAGGTGAAACACAGCATATTCACATGCACCTCAGCACCAACAATGAAGGAAGGGTCTTAAAAGAAACTACGGACAGATAAAGGTGACAGTGACAAGAACTTGAATCAATTCTTGTCTCAGCATCCAGAAGAAGCAGCTGAAGGTCACATTCAGGAAGCTTTCCACTGGAGGAAAATGTAGTTTTAAAATATCTTTATGATAATGACAGTGCAGACAGCAATTAGAGCCACTAAAAGCTGACAGTGCACCAGGGCCAAGTGAATTGTACCCAAAATGCTACAGAAAATAACAATGATGATAGTGAGCTGTCAGAAGTTAGGGACCTAAGAAGAGGGAACACCACGGGAAGCAAGATGAGTAATGCTCACAAAGGTGCCAACAACCTGCAGACCTAAAGTCTGACTTACAGCAGAGATAAGCCTCTGAAAACATTGATAAATCTATTCTCTACAAGATCTTGCTGAAAATCCTAGTGGCACGCTGTGCCTTATTTATTGTCCACCTGGCTGGTGCTGTCACACTAAGGAGATGACTTTATTACATTTGTGTGATAGGTACACAAGAGCTGATCCAAAAGCCCATTTTAAAGTCAATGGAAAAAGTTCCACTGACTTTAATGGCATTTTCATCAAGTTCAGAAGCAATAAGCACTTTAGGAGCCTGCTAGATAAAGGTTGCTACTTAAATATAAAGTTAATGATATTGCCTGCACAGCAAAAGCGAAAGATTGTGAAAGAAAATTAAATTCTGATGTGTTTGCACTGGTTCTCTAAAATGTGACAAGCAGCTTTGGAGCTCCCACAGCACAGAGCACCCTCCAGCTTCAAGATCATTTTTGTACAGGCATTTAGGAAGAGCAAATATTCTCTATGGAATAGCTTTTAAACATGTTTGCTCATGTTCTGGACCACTTGCCATTGCTACAGGTTGTCCTTACAACAGGTACTGACACTTGCACTTGTCTTTGGAGTGACTGCTTTTCTTCCAAAAAGGCACCAGGATTTTAAGATTTTGACGTACTTGGTTTTTTTCTGCTTATAAAAACAGGCAAACAAAAAAAGCCAACACCTTCCCCCTTAAGCAGCTGGAGTGAACGTGCAACTCAAAAAGCCTCTCCTTCAATACTAAAAACACTTATCAATTAAGCATGCTACAGTTAAACTTTTAGTCTGTGCATTAGATTCTTCTGACCAGGAACTTGCAATTTGGAATTAAAAAGCCATTGCAAGTCTTACCCGCTGCTGAGACTTTTTTTTTTTCAAGTAACTAATTTTTTTCCCAACTTTTTTATTTTAAGCGAAATTTAATTATTATTCAATGCTTGCTGCTGATAAGAGAAAGAATTATGCAGAATAAGTGAAAAATCAGATTTATTTTTTTCCCCTCTCACATTTTAGAATAATTGGTTTCCAGATCTGGCCAGCCTGTTTAACTATTTAATCATAAGAAGAAGTGAACATTCAGTCAGAGTTTAGGTTTTTACTTCATCTGATTTTCCTCATTTTGCAGAGCACAAACATTTCAGAACTTCTTCCAATCAAGTCTGATAGCTGCAATGAGAATTTTATCTGTTCATGCATCTGGAGAGGCAGAGGATGAGATTTCTCATATACACAAAGGTATAGAAACATTTGGAGATTAAGAATCTAAGTGAACACAATTAGAAAATGATGAGAACGTTCTACTGAGAATGGTTTAAGGACTATTTGGCACTTTACAGACCTGGACATCTGGGTAGTCATTTGACATTTGTTTTCTTTTTGGGAACCATTAAAAAAAATATTATTTTTAATCTTGTGAGTCTTTATCTTCAGGGGAAATACTGCTGACGTGACAATACTGACTCGGAGACTCACCCAGGTTGAAAGGACCCAAGGAAGTCGTTAGTCCAAGTTCCTGCACAAAGCAGGATCCGCACTGAATGCAGGCCAGTTAGCTCAGGGCTTGGTCCAGCTGGGCCCTGAAAGTGCACAGCCTTTCTGGGCAAAGCTTATAGTGTACTTGATTGCATTTGACAAATGAAATAAGATATGAACGTAATGTTTGCGGAGGTTGATTTCAAGACAGCATGACTGACAGATTTCTGTCAAAAGATCTATGACAACACTAATAAAACTAGAGAAGTATAAACTTTTTTGTTTTGCATATGCTTCTACTTTGTCCATGTGTTATTTTAAATATTTCAATCTACTTTATTGAAATTTATGCACATATTCTTACATAAGTATATTTAAATACATCCTTATATACATTTAAAATGTGAAAACCAGCAGGGTTCCTCTACAGAGAGGTTTGATTTAGCTTTTTTAAAGATATTTAAAAAGAAACCAAAACCTGTTATGTCTGGTATTAATGTGACTTCAACCACATGCTAGCACATCAGTCAATATTATGGAATAACTGCCTCTTAATTTCTATTTTAAAAATTATTCTTAACAGTCAAATACAAAATATTTCAAAAGATGAAAACTTTGGGGTCCTAGACTGTTCATTCTATTTCATATATCAAAGGTATCTGAAAAAATTTTAGTGAATGTTGCATTTAGAAAAAAACACAAACTCACAAAGTCATTCCTAGTTTGTAAATCTAATTCATTACACTGCAGCAAAAGAAAGATGTTAATTCCTCTTGGTATAAAATTCATGATCACTTGCAACATATACTAGTTTGGCTGCAAGACTAAAATTTTGAATGTGAGATCAATGACTATTTTAAGATTAAGTGACCATTTGGGATCACATTCATCAATACTAATGGTAGCTTATTTAAAAGTTTAATGAGAAAGCTATAATGCATATCACATTTCTCAGTAAGAATCATTATTATTGAATTTCAGATAGAGGATATTATGAAAAATGAAATAAAAGCAAAAAAAACCCACCCTTTGTTTAAAATGGATTTTCTAAGTGTATTGAACACACGAACTGGACCATAGGCATTTGTTAAGAGGGCTGTTCTTTAAGTAATTCAATCTTGTTTATGTTCAGAATGTATAGAAAGAGTATGTCTTCAAGTTAGATGTAGAATGAGTCATTTTGGAACACGCTAGTATCTACATCATGAAAAAAAATACATGGCATTTTCAGCAAAATGTTTTAACATAATGGGTCAATCAGAGCCATGAAGTGATTTTGCTCCTCAGAAGTAATTTATTCACTGTATTTGAAGATGTGAGCCAGCTCTTGTTTTTGAGAAATCAATAAGTGTAGAAGTTGAACAATGATTCATGCTCAGGGTAAAAACCTGTCAAAAGTGAGAGATACATAAAATATTCTTTTAGTCCATATTCTTTTGTAGTAAGGAATGGAACTATTATTTCTTGGGAGCATGGAACAAAGAATTCTGAAAAACAGATGGGTGTATCAGTTGACTCTAGTTGCTTGTAGTGAACTCCGGCAGATCTTAAACAGATTAAAGCTCAGGTCAGCTTTTCCAGCCTCAAGCAGCTACTAATACAGTCTCCAATTAGGACTCCTAACAGCCCATGCACTGGACTAGCTGTCCTTGTTCACGTTTGTTTTGGGTTTTTTTTTGGTTGATTGGTTTTTTGATTGATTTATTTTTAAAAAACCCAACAACAACAAACTAAACTTATTTTCCCATTCAGCATTGCTGAGGAAGACTTATCACAGACATTTGATAAGAACGTCACTAGTACCTCATGTTCTAAAAAAACACATACCTTATAATACAATTGTAAAACTAGCTTTTGATTATACTCTATTTCTGGTAACATCATAGGTACATATAACAGATTGTAGCAAGAGATAAGTGGAATTTAAAAAAAACCCACCTTTTATACACAGCTCTTTTGTGCCTATGGGCTGTGATGGACAAACCCTTCACTTCAATGGGTTCGTTTCTGGGACATTTCTGCATATTATCAATGCACAAAAGAGAACAGGGAGGATGTGATAGGGCTGGCAGTTTCACAGCAGAAGCTAGAACTTATGCTGCATAAAATAAATTGTTCATAGATTAAGGGAGCTGTTGATTTAAATAGTGTAATATTGCCTATTTATATAGCATTAGCACACAGGGATTCCAGTCCCTGTGGATTATTACGTGATGTAGGAATATGACCGCCTGAAAATGACAGTAACATTAAGACTGAGTTTCTAAACTACTGGATCTTGGAAACTCAGCTGGATGCTACTGAAGTCCTCCTGAAATAACAGTATTCATACTTGATAAGAATGACAATATAATTGAAAATAAATACTTTTTCTGTCAATAAACACTTTGGTTGAAAAGCTAGATGCCCTAGAATCCACTTTTACAGAACAATAGCAAAGCACCATGTTATTCTTTCAATACTGTCCTTGAACAAGAAGTTGAAAACTTGAATACTGATTTTTCAACTCTGGTGATGCTGAATGAGAAAAAAAAAAAAGTCATCTTGTACCTAGAATAGAATTATTTACTTTGTTTACTTTTAAAATTTCAGATGGAAGAGAAGTCCTGGAAGAGAGAGCCAGTTAGTTATATGAATAGCAGTAACGTTTCGTCTCATGGTTTCCAATGAAAAGTGGAGGGGGATCCATCTTCTTAACAGTTACAAAAGACTCAATTTGCATATATGAATCAACATGTCAGCTGAAGAAATCAAATAAAGCCCTTCTGAAAAATAGGTAAGTAGATGGATATGCAGATGTATGTGACATGACAGCTTTCATAGTAGAGTAAAAAAACCCCAAAAAACCAGTGGAAGCATCCACATAGTTTCCCCAGTTTCCCTACCTTTTATTTCAGAATTTTTTAAAAGGAAGAAATTATGACAGTTCACCCCTGTTCATAGAGGCTGCTCATAGTAATGCCCTGACAGGGAGCAGCCTCATCATCTCATCACAAATACACCAATAATACAAACATAATAATGCATATTTAAAGACATATAATGCAAAAGATATGAAGATGCTCCAGGCATAACTCTGCTACTTCTATTAAGTAGTAGGCTGCCTAATTAATTGAATGCAAGTACTCACTAGACTGCAATTCAACATGGATGAAATGAGAAAAGGCTGTTTATCAGACAAATATAAACAAACATCAATGCCCATGATTCTCAGTATAAAATAGACTCTTTAGAGTCCCCATCTTCTGTGTTTAGGGACTGGGGGTTATTAAGTTTTCCCACATAATTTAGACATAAGCCTGTATAGAAGTGGGACACTGTGCACTTGTATGAATGCTCACTCCTATGGGATAATTCATGACAGCATATAGTGTCACAAAATGCATTTTTCCAGATTTTAATACAAAGCACATAATCTGCTCAGGAAAACACCTTCTCTTTTTATATCTTTAAAAAGCCTTGCATGTTTATGGAGCTATATGAAGTCAAATATATGCATTAGATGAGTAGTATGCCAAGATCACCTACAGCCTAGCTATTATGTTAGCAAATTCTAACGAATGCAGCTAAAATTTCCACTCAAAATAAAACAACAGCATTTAAAAGGGGGAAATCTGAGCAGCCCACTTCCATGAATTGCTCAATATCTGACCTTCTAAATATCTAATCTTGTCATACCTAAGAGAGGAATAATATATATCACAAAAATATCTGCAAGAAATAACTTCAAAGTTTGGGAGGTGGCTCTCACCTAAAATTCCCTTCTTATTTTTTTCTCCCTGCCTTAAACTTGATGAAACTTGGTCTTTCACATTCTTGGTGAGAGATACAGATGAATGGGAAAATCATGTCTGGATTAGACTTTTATTTATGGTCTCGTAAACTGAGGAGTATGCACCTGCATGGTTTGTTTCTGGACTCATCTCAGAAAGAAGAAATGAAAGCCGAAAGATCACTCTGAGGACCTCAGGAAATACACATGAAAACCAGGTTTATATAACACAGCACGCATTTCTAGAGGAAAAAATTGATAGTACGACTTTTATATCATTTTTTCTTCATAGCGTTGAAATAAAACAGTAAAATACTGTTGTCCATATCACTGCTGCTTTAAGGAGTCTTTTGTATGGAATAATCTTGTTGAGAAAATATTGTTTCCATGTGTTAGAAGTCAGATTTCATTTCATCTTTGTTGCGTATATTTCCAACCATTAGCTAGTTCTCCAGATAATGTCAGATTTTCATAAGCTCTGTATGAACTATCTTGTTGAAAACACCTGCACTTGGTAACGCCAAACAGTGTCTTGATAAGACATAATAAGATAAAAAGAAGACATAATGCAAGGTAACTTATTTATCCTTTAATTTTTGCAGAAAAAAAAAATTAATTCCACTAACCAAGAAGATTACTGATAATTGAACATTTAGTTTTCACCTAATTGGTGGAAAGATAATCTCCTAATGCAGAACAGATAATAATAATTTAAAACTTCATTGATTTTTTTCCCTTCATGGCTTCTTCTAATCTGCAAACAAACTCCTGAAGATCTGTTCGGTGCATTCAGGTAAGACAGTATCAGAGGCAATCTCTAAAAGCCTGATGCGTGTGTCACTTGCTGTTCACCCTCCATTCGCTGTAGACTGTGGTCAGTACACCCTATCATTAACCTCTAAAAATAGACAGTATAGCAGCAAAGTACTGATAGGACTCAGCACACTGCAGATAAGTAACTTCTTTCTGTTAGGGTTTCTTTGTTTCAGACACTGTGTTGAACTCTCATCGTTACGTAAATACATTAAGTATTTGGAATTCAATATAAATATTCAGAAACATTTGCAATATTTTTCCTATTGAATGTGCGATGTTTAGATCTAAAGCTATTTTTCTCCTACCTTTCTGAAGAGGACTGGATTATTCTTCATTCCGATCCTACCAAAAGAATTATCAAAAGCTATTTTCATGGTGCTTTAAGCTAAATACATTGTTTTATTAAAATTCTCTAGCTAAAAAAGATTACAGTTTGAAACCTTAATTCAGGAAAACATTTCCTTTTTTAAAGAGTGCATAAATGCTTATGATTCTAAACCAAAGTGGAACTTTAATCTGTTTTTTAAGCACATTTCTGAACCAAGAGCTAAAAAACCCTGCACATAGTTCATCTTGCGTGGAAAGCGGAAAATGATGCATTAGTAATAGAAAAGGGAATAAAGTAGGAAAAAATCTGAAAGTTGGTATTCAAAAGGGCTTTGAAGGCAGGGAGAAGGAAAGGACGGTTGTAGGAAAAAAACCAAAATCACATGGAAGGGATTATTAAATCAAATGAAGAAAAAAAAAAAGAGGAGTTACAAAGAAAAAGAATTGATCTCATTTACTTCTTCACTTACTCTCCTGTGGCATATTATATTCTAGCGAGAGCATGGGGAGAACATGCCTATGGTGTCCGAAGAAAAAAACCCACTAATATCCAGAATAAAGCTTATTTTCATTTCAAATGGACTCCAGGGACAACTCGCAAGGTATAATCTGCTGAGGTACACCGAAGTTCCTCAATGGTAAAAAGAATTTCTTAGGACCACAGTGCTCATTGCACTGCAAATTTACTCCCGCATCTTTACCACTGATGCAAGAACAGTGTCCAATTCCCATTTTCTAATCAAAACCATAAATCAGGTTTTGGCAGTTGTGAATAACTCCACCAGCAGAGTGAGAAAAAATTTAAATGTCATTTTAACACAGTACTTATTAAAAGCAATAGTGAAATAACCTTTAATCTGGAAATCTCAACTGCCTTAGATGCTCTGCCTCTCAGAGCATCACATTCTTTGCTCATACCTTGACAATATTCAAAGGAAAATCAAAATCAAAAAGAAATAGCACTGCAAAACTGTCTCCTCTCTGCATACAATACATACAATGGTTTCCCTGCTGTTGTGTTCATACTGTCCCAGAAGAATCAGGATGGCAGGACATTCACCAAGAACGTATGTGTTCATTTCTCAAATTAATTCCTACTTACTGATCTATTGCCTTGCAAAATGAGACTTTTTCAGTGATGCCGACCAAATTACAGTGAATGACAGAAAAGAAGCCTGAACAGTCGATCCATGCAAGTTTTGGCAAAGTCAAAAACTTGGAGAATCAATGAAAGCATTTCAGAAGCTTGGAGAGCTATGGAGCACTGCAGCAAAGGACATACAGAAAGTACCTCTAAAAATCGCCACAGCCTTCTGTTAAAAACGAAAAAGCCAGGCAGCCACAGTGTTTATGCCAGTAATACTGGCTTACCTTCCGTGACCTGCTATGATATAGACGGCGGGAATTTGATGTCCAGAAATCAATTTACACCATTTTGAATTCCTCAGCAAAGGAATTTTCTCCCATATGAAGTTTATAGAGTTACACCAAAACAGCTGCTATGCCACGTGAAATGGCTTTGTTTCTTCTATTAGGCATGATTTAAATGATCCATTCAATTATTACTTTTGTATTCAAAGATGGCTTATTTTCATGCAGATTTATGTCCCGTTATGCATAGAGGACATTCTTAATTGTGCTGAAACAACTGCAAATTTAATTAAAGTTTGCCACTCCAAGCATAAAAAAGATTAAAGAAAATGCTGACAACAATAAAATAAATATTCAACTATTTAATTTAACTCAACATTTATTTTTAATCTAAACATCAAAATAACCTTGTTTCTAATTACAATTTCATGACAAAATGTCTTGAAGAAACATTTGTCTCTATTTTTCTGCAATCTGTTCAGCTGAAACACAAGCTTATTTATAAAACTGTTGATTAATAAATCTGTTCCAGATGTATTACTGTATGTTACAAAGAACACAGATTAATGTATGTAAACAACCATTATAATTTAAAACCCCAAAGCTCTGACAGTCTACAAAAGCAGAAATCCCATCAAACACATTACAGTGCAATTATACACCTAAATCTTAACAAAGAAGGGAGACATAGGTACTAGAGTCAAGGGGTCTGTGGCAATTTAGAGCAGACAGAGAGAGCATCTAAATGCTTACAAGTCATTTGCAGTTCCTTGTACTGGGTATTATTAAAGGCTCAACCACGTGTTGTAACTCATGACAATAAACAAATCCTCAGTTTTGTAAAAAATGAGATATGAAGAAATAATCTGGCCTGGTTCTACTGAAACTAAGTTGAAAAACTCAGAATTTTGATTTTATAGGCAAGAAATGTTATAATTCATAGTTAACAGCTGAGGAAGGAGTAAGACAGACAGGTGGATTTCCTCTCATCCAGACCCATTAATTCTGGCTCTGACTGAGAATAAAAAAA
>VXAK01007451.1:66994-120444 GCA_013399435.1 Arenaria interpres
CAAGAAGAACAAACAGTAACTTAACCCTTCATGTTATTGGGAAGCACTTGTTATGCAGAAATAAAGAGGCTTTCCAGGGCACCACATACCTTTCCTGCAACAGACCTTGAGAAAACAGAAGTGCCTCAGCAACCTAACAAATATCTCAAGAATCAGAAAATTTCTTAAAAAAAAAAAAAAGGCTTTTTACCACATATTTGCAATAATATATTTTGTAACATCTGAAAGAATTGGCTTACAGTCTTGTTGGTGATTTTTCCCTTCCATCCTAAGGAACAGTTTCCTCTCAGGAGGTAACAGACTTCAATGACATTATTATTATTATTTATATTAATTGAGGATCTGGCTGACAATATCTTTTAACCAACTTTAGCACTGTCACCACCGCTTCTAGAGGATACAACAGTCACAGTATATTTTTGGTTTGAAAGCCATCAGCCCAGCTGGAGCACTCAAGAATAAATATCACAAGCCTCATCCAAAGCCAAGGGCTACCATCACAAACAACTTGCCAGACCCAAATTTCTCATTTTAATTACTACTTCTTACTATACTTGAGCAAAGGAAATGGCTCGATGCAAAATGTAAATGCCGAAAACTTCATCCCTCTAAGTAACTACCAGCAACTGGACTGTAAAAGGAAGGAAAAGTTTTTCTTTGCAACAAACCCAAGAATGAAATATGGAATGAAGTCCTCCTGCAAAGTGATATATTCAGCATGCATTGAGAGCAATTTGCATGTCAATGTGCCATCTTCACTGTGGGGCATGGATTCATATTACTATTTTTTGATGTAATAAAGTGTGACAGATATTTCCATGTTTGCCTATATTTCTACATCAGCTATATATGCAACTAGTAAGAAAATCCCAAACCCATCCAAAATGAAAATTTCAATGCATCAAATGAAGAAATTAAGTCAGTATAAGGGATTATTAAACTTTTTCACACAAAAAGCAGCAATCAAGAATGGAAACAGCAAAGAGCAAGTATTTTTCGGAAAGGAATAAAATTGGAACCCTCCACAACAAAAACAGGGAACCGAACAGCAGCAGCTCTTTCTTGGTTTATTGGTCAACACATATCATAAAACCAGCTTGATCCAGATTCCACTATAATTAGTCAAAGGAAACCTACTTGAATCTAGTCCGAAGTAGATGAATCATTTTACATCAACACCTTTAGAATACTTCAGATCAGCTTTCAGCACGTTTTCAGGTTTAGAGATATAAATTTTAAAGCTGCAGATATACCGGTCAATGCAGCGATGTTACCAGGAAGCCAAAAAGGTTTGCATGCTGACCTGGAAATTAGTATTTTATTGTTCTACGAATTTCAATCCAAAACACACAGCTATTGTATTATCAGTTACCAACACAAAACAGTAAGTAAACTACAACACTGCAGTATAATGTGATAAACAGTAATAATTTTTTATCATTTCTGAACACTAATTCTGAGTATCACCTTAAGGTCATAGGTATTTTTTTGCTCCACAAAATAAACAAAAAAAACCCCAAGCAACCTAAACTTGCTTGAACATCCACTGAGTCTACCAATCCAGAGATATTCTGTAATGAACTTCTTATACAAACACAAATATGCAGAGAGGAAATTCATAAAACCATTTTCATTTCTGTGTTCAATAACTTATTTTAGAAACGTCTATATAGTATTATTGATTGAAACTATTTTCGACAATGTAACAGCCTGCAAAATCTCTAAATACTATGAAAAACAAAGAATATACTTCAGACTACTGAAGCCAATAATGAAATTTCCATGATATAAATCAGCCTAGATTTTTTTTTTTTTTAGTATAGTTCATAAATGTACAGCTATTTGAAACAGGAAGGAATATCAAAAGACAGGCTTTCAAATCATCAGCTAGTAACAGAACAGTGTAAGGGTTCTGAAACCTCTACTACAAAACCCCACATGACATTTCAGAGGAGCAATTTGCCTCAACTGAAGAACCTTGCAGTATTTCTGTACGCACTGAAATACACACTTCACCATCATTTCATCAGAAAGTTTAGGGAAATAAAGTCCATCAGTCACATTATATTATATGGCATTACAGATGAAATAGAACAACAAAGGTTTCAGAGTTTTAATTTTGAGGCTCTTTAATTACCAATAGTTGGCTTACCTGTTTAACATCATATGCAAGAAGAACAAATCTTAAGTCTGGTGAAACTGAGTATCTTGATGCTTTGAATGTTACCTAAAATGAAGTAAAAATAAAAGTGAGCTTGCAATAAGAAAGATAATTTTTTCCAAATGTTCTACCTTCTAAGGTAATTTAAGAACTTCCCATTCCTAAGACAGATCTGGTTTAGAACACCTCCATCGTTTTCACAAAAGGAGAACTCAAATAATTCTTAATCTAATTCACTGGTATCAGTACAATCGCAACAGATGAATCTGGCTTCAACATTAAATACCAGCTACAAAGCTAATGAGTTTTTTATCATGATTCCAAGCACTAAGCTGAAGGATACCAACTATAACTAATCCATTTACAGAGGATGAAGGAAGACACTTTGGTTGGCATGTACTTCAGGAGTGATTATAAGGGAGATGCATCACCAGGTTAGGCTTAAAGATAACATAAAAGGAAAAGAATAGGTATGCACTATGTCTCTACTGCTTTTCTTTAAACGCCACATACATAAGCATTTTGCAAGACAACTTGCACTAAAGAGAAACTCTTTCTTGTAAGAAGGAAAATGCTTAGTGGAGACTAAAGTGAAACATAAGGCAGCATTATAAAACTAATATTGCTTTATATCTAGCCAAGACTACATGACACCCAATTGAATTCAGGGCTGTAATTTAATCAAGGGGTAACATTGATGTCAGAAATAATTTAATGCACCTAATGTATGAGGAAGATACAAATGTGCTTTAAAGGGCACTGAAGGAAATAATTTTAAATGAATCTCAAGACATCTATTTGCAGAATGAAAGGAGAAGGGTGAAGGGAAAAACGCAGATAAGAACAGAAAAAAAAATAACAGAACTGCAAACGTACAAGATGGAGGAAAAACAAACCCTAATAGCTATTCAAAACAAGATCTATCCACTATTCAAAGGAATGCTTTCCCTTATTTCACTTCTTAAGAATCCTGTTCTATTTAGTCTAATCTCACTGCTGAGCTAACGAATTCAACAGTGGTTTAGGGTACAAAAACAAGAAGTCACAAAATAATATATTCAGAAAAGCTGAGGAATGATTCCTAAAAAAAAAAAAAAAAATTAAAAAAAATCTAGTCTTCCAATAGACTAAGATAGTATATTTTGATATAAAAATTAAACTCAGCCTCCTAGGTAACACAATTGCAATCAAGCTATCCAAAGAAATCAAAGGGAAAAAATTAGTTTTGAAGATAAACCATGTATTAGTTTGACGCAAGAGCACAACAGTGAGAAAAGTTAGAAGATAAATCTGCAGCCCTGATGAAAGAAAATAAAAACTAAAAGCATCCTTTTGTATCTACAAAGCATTCAGAACAGATTCCTACCGTGCTCAAACTAGCTTTTAAAAGTTCACCAATTTTAAGCAGAAACAGCATTAATTTTAATCTATAAATAACATTCCCTTTTCTTGGCACATCACTGGAAAGGTTTTTAGAGGTGAAATTTCTCTGCTTTCTAGCAGTTTATTAATTATTACCCTGCTACCTCAATCTTCAGCAATATATAACACAGGCAGCTTTCCAAATTCATTCTCAGGGAGTGTGGTGCTTACCATTTCATGCATTTAGCAAGAAACTTCAGTCACTGATTATGCGACCACAAAAGTAATGATGCACTTAATGCAAACACCTGAGTAGCTCAGCTGCAAGCTATTGGCAGTTCAAGGCAGCACCAACAAGAGCTACTTACATATTCTATATCCAAGTATAGAGTCTTGTGGGTTTGGGATCTAAAATCACTGGGATTCTACTGAAGATGACCTTGTTCATTCAGCTTGCACTCACCTGCAAAATTCTGTTTGCCTCCAGAAATACCTCAGACACATGGTGTACATATTACGCCAATAAGCTATAATCTGTTGATTGCAGGTAATGGTTTTGGCAAAATAGTTTTCTTTTTGTTGGTATAATGGAATTATTCTTGTTAAACGGAGAATAAAGCTGTTTCATGCTTTTTAATGTTTTGCTTAAGAAACTAGAAAATAAAAATTAGACTAGCAGAAATCATGTGTTCATTGCCAAAGCTGATAGGAATGCTTATTTCTTTAAATTATCACAAAAAACATAAGTAGTCCATTGTTTTAAGTTAGATTTACAATCAAACCTTTAACGAAATTTAACTCTAATAGGTTTTCAGAGAAATTTAAATGACTTAAAGTCACTTTAAGGGATTTAAATTTCTTTAGAGTTCTGTTTTTGGTGGTTTTTGGCAAAGACAAGCACAATTTTGGCACTAAATTCAGAAAGTGTCTACTTGTACGTACAGAAGAAGCCCTTTTAGATTAACAGGAAAAAACTAATACCTGACTCATTCCTCCTGCCTAATATAGCAACTAAGCTCACAGTCACTGACTTCACTAAAAAAAGACAAATTTCATTTTTTTCCCCATAAACACATCTAAGGTATTTCATCTACCAACAGATGCCTGGGTCTGTGATGGAGGAGATAAGATCAGCTGGGGGTGGGTTTAAAAGAAAGTTTCAGTCCCTGCTGTAGGAGGTGAGATTTGTGCCACTGGGGCCCTTGGGAGACTGTTTATTGGGACATTCACTACAGGGATTAGATATATTTATTCATTAAAAAGAAGTTTGTGAAGACTCTGACCCCAGAGGTTTGTTCTCTTCTCAGAAGAACGTATTTTTGAGTTTTATAGAAAGTGTTGGAAAAATACCAGATCGGAAACATTGGGAATTTAAAAACCTTGCATGTCTTGTTACCAAAAATCTGGAGGATGCTTGTTCTACTAGCATGTCTGCATATCTGACTCTTTTCAAGCTCCTTACTTTGTCAGGAGCTGTTGAACCTTCATTCAGGACGACAGAACTAAATTCTGCCACTTATGACTATGCCTCTATGGTTTATCTGTGCCTGATCTTTAAGAAAGGTAGCTCTGGACAAATAAGCTCTGAAACAGGGAGAAATGAAACAGGGAGATGGCTAATTAGGCACAATCCCTGGATGCAGAAGAGGGCTAGTTTCCCTCTGCATCACTGCACAGTATCAGCAAGTTATGAGACTGGGGGTAAGTCAACGCAGTGCTGCACTGGGCACTCCATATATACCCTTATCCCCTTTCCAAACCACAACAGAGAAAAGGCAGAAGAGAAGGGTAAAGGGAAGGTAATTTTCTTATGTCTCTAATATCCGTCACTTCTACCTAGCCACATCAAGACTTAAAACCCCTACAAAAACCACCAGCTGTATGCAACTAGAAAACATTGAGTAGATAAATTGCTGGAATCGCTAAATTAGCTACATTAGCTACACTGTTGCATTATTCCAAGCCAAAAAATAACATTTTTTAAAGACCTGTACACTGTCTGCCCTTCTTAATTCATGAACCTGTCATCTGTTTTTCCTATATAGTTAAATTTGACATCGTTTCACCACTTCAGACATGAAAGAATGATCCTATATCTAACCTTGCGTTCCTCGCTCAACTAAAACACCCACTGACTGTATAATTAGATCTTACCATATTAAACATTGGATTTCTAGGTTTCTTTGAAATGCCTCACATGATAAGAGTTTTAATTCCTCTCCTGGACAGTGATGCCTGATGTGACAATCCCATGGCCAAGCAATGACTGCTAGTCTCAGTCACCATAGATCATAAAGGTAAAAGCCAAATGGAGGCAAAAGGACACAGTGCATTTAAACAGTCTTTTGCCCTTCAGCTTTCCACCTTCCTTCTCTCCTCCACGTTCCAATTATGCCTTGCTAAATACAGTTTTGCATGGAAAGAAAAGAAGACGAGAAGACTGAAAACAAAAGAAAAACCAACAAATAAAGGACCACCCTCCCACACATAACTGGCTTTTCTTCCCCCTTTCTATTTTAATCATTAAAATGGAAAACAAAATTCTGCTGAACAATATATTCTTGTTTGATTTCCAAAGGCAATATTGTGCATTGATTATATTTCTTTTTTCATTTTGCATTTTACGTGTGGTTTTCTGTTAATTTAAATGCCTGTTATGATTGTGTTTAAGAGAAGCTTTTGGCTGAGTTTAGGTTCTGCATCCTCAGCAAGGGCCCCTCACTATCAGCTCCCTTTTATTTCCTCTGTTTTCTTAAAGCCTGGTTCTGAATTACTGATGTACTGGCTAATCCCTCCATCTTTGCTCTATTCTTTCACCCACTAAAAAATGTTGTGTTTACTATTTTTGTGGATTTTAACTACTATAACATTTAAATCAGTGCCTTATTCATAGTCTTTCAAAAATACACCACAGAGCAGACAGATGGGAGTTACCTATAATACAGTACAGCCCAGAGCTATAAGAATGTATTCTTAACATATCGCAAACATCTTATAGTACTCTTTTTTCATGGTTTCAGTTGGATAGTTTTAAGTGAAATAATACATGACAGTTAAAACTAATTAGAGGAAATTTTCAGTTTTGTGGAGTTTACTTTGTTGTTGTTGTGGGGTTTTTTTCTTTAGTTTTACCCCTCCTTCTGTTCCAGTTTCTCGTACTTCTACTTTTCCCAGAAACTTACATCTTCCACACTCTTGTTATTATCCTTCTCCAATTATTGTTTAATGCTTACTTTACACATATTTAGGCTTTCAAAGTTTTTGTTATTCATCCAGGATAAAATATTTCAAGGCCTCTAGAATGTTACTTTAAATACTAGTGGCAATACTACTAGTTAGGAAATTACACATCTCTCTGTATTGTATACCTACATCCATATCAGAATTTTAACTTAATGGTATAACTCAACACTGATGTATGGGAGTTTGTTTGCATTCATAGGGATTCAGCTCAACTTATCAGACAGGCATTGACCAAATGGCAATGCATTAGATGAATCAGATGGGTCAGAATTACACTAGCTGCAAAATGAGAAGGCATTTGGCATGCAGCACTTTCCTTGGGTGGTACCAGCAATCAAGAGATCAATGGGATTTTCCTTCTATTACCACTACTGCAACTGAAAGGAGATGGACCACAGGGAGGATAGATGAGAGAGCAGCTGAGAGTGGAGTCCAGCAGAAAAGGAAGCCTTATAGCAGGAAAAAAAGGGGATGTCTGAGAAGAGAATCAGGTCGTAATTAGGAAAATGCACGATAATTAGAATGTTGAAAAATTGGTTTCCAAGGTTATATTTCTTGTGCCATCTGAGCATTTAATCTAGATCCAAAAATGTTGCAATGTTATGTGTCGTACCTGTTAACAGTCAGGTTTCCTATCCAGTGTAAAAGTGGCTTTAAAACAGAGCTGAACTCCACCTTATGGATGGGGGCTATCCTGGTGATTCTCAAAAACACAAACCAAATTCCCCCAAACCACCTTAAATTCCTCATGTAGCCCCCAAATATTTTCACACACATGAGGAGATGACTGTAGGACATAAAAAAGACGTGAACAGATCTGTGCAGCTCACAGGAGCCTTGCACCATTGCAAATAACCTTTAGCCAGTAAATCACAGAATTTTCTCCCTCCCATTCCTCTTCTTTGATATAGCTAACCCTTAACTATTTTCTATATCAAGGAATGATCTGATCAGGACTATTATTTAGAGAGATACCTCACAGAGCTACCCTAACCTTACAGTTTGGAGTACTGTCCCCTGCATTTTTTATGCGGAAACCTTCACTTGGACAAAAACCAATGGCTACCACCAAACCACAGTGTCTGCAAATCCTTCCATCTGTAAGGCTTTCCCATCTCTATGCACAGTGGTGCACTGCAACAATAAACCCTAACTCATAAAACCCCCTATACTGAAAAGGTTTTGCTGAGGGGGTTATTTAGCATTTAAGAGGAGCATGGAAGAGCAGAGATAATGTTACAATGTTCATAACCATCTATTTACAACATGTCTGAGTCATTAAAATGTCCAGTGTTGCAACAATTACTAATATTTATGTGGTTATATAATGGTGTTTAATGTGTTTACCATTATTCACCCTTTCATTAATCTCTTACGCAAGGCTCTTAAAATATAAGCATGTAAACTGCTCTTGCAATTAAATCTATATTAATCAACAAAGGAAATATAATCACATTAAGATACTGCACTGAGTTTCCCATCAAAAGAGGAAGGCAATGAGGTGGTGGGGAACACAAAACCAAAACATCAAAAAGAAGAGAACTATCAATAAGAAGGGCTGTTTATGAACAATACTCTGTAAAACACCACAACACAGTCCCTGCCAAAAGCTCTGCTCAGACTAACACTCTCATTCTCTGCTGTTGGCTGCAAGGCCTCCACAGGGTTTTCACAACTGGGCTGCCACAGCCTAATCGTGATTCATGAGCCAAGACTACTGCTGCTCTGCCCACCCTTCTGATGCCATCCCCTCATTAGCAGGCAGCTAGAAGTAATCCTTCTCTCTCCATCCTTGTGCAAAAGGTGGTGCACAGCAATATGACAGTACAATATACTGTAGGGTATATTCCTGGCAAGCCTCTGGAAACAGTTTTGCAACTTACTAAGATTTGTTTGCTGTGCACCAGGATGCGGTTTCCCCTCAAGCTGGATAAGAGTTGTGGAAAGGCACCGAAATAAGGGGGAGACCAAGTCAAAAATTGCTGGGTTTAAGAAAAGTCCAAAGCATACAGCTGGAGGGAAGCTGTTGCTAGTAAAAGACCCTGTTCTAGAGCTTCCAAACTGAAAATAATTATACTTGTATCCTTAGGCCCTACAAACAAACCAAAAGCCTCTTATTTGATGATGCAAAATATATCCCATCATCTTCAGTCAAAAGGCTTAAGGAGTCACGCTAGATTCATTTCTGACCCAGGATCCTGGACTGAGTGTTTGTCAGGGTGTATGCACGGCATCCAAATAATTTTTCTTATATCCACCACAAAAGCAGTGGAACTAAGAGCTAACAAATAACAGTCTTACCCCTTTCATAACTATTGCAGCTTTTTTTAAGAGGGAGAAGTGAAGGCAAAATTTCTAAAGGCTTCTTTCAGAGGATTAAACAGATTTGGAAAGTACCATAACATAGTCCCTACACACGTTTTCTCTCATTTCTGTATTTGCTTTTTTCATTTTGTTTTGGATTTAAGGATTGTAAAACAGACTAGAGAGGCTAAGCACGATAAGGGACCAGATGGACAATGTCTCCTGAGCAAAAGAAACCATGTGGTCCTTCATGTTCTACTCTCCAGCTTAGCCAGATCCTGTGTGTGAACCGGTAACCTGCTCTTAGTGACTTTATGTAATAGTTGATGGCAAAAGGTATAAACAAAATACTTGTTAAACATTGAAATTACTCAGATAAATGTGGCATAATGTTACTTATTTTGGAACTATAATATGTAAGTTTTACTGAATGCTAAAAAACTGGTAGGCATGTCACTTATGATCATGGTGATAGGCACCTCAGATAGGTGATAGAGAACATATTGTAATCACATATCAAGGCAGCATCGCAAACATCAGGATGCCACACAGTGATTAATGTCTAGGGCTTTTTTTGGCTCCATTTAATAGAAGACTTGCCCAGCCTCCAGCTGTTAACATTTGTATGCCGCTGGCTCAGAATATTAACTGTTTATTAGGCAGCTTCAACAGGATGCACTACACGAATACACTCAGAGGACAAATATGTATTAGAAAATGTCTTTAAATTATGATCTCCAGAGATGTCAAAAGATATTCTTTGTGCTTACGAACTACTCTTTTCACTTCTGTCACTGTATTTGTTATCCACAATATTGTTTTCCTGATAGTTTAATCTTATAACAGCCAGATTGTTTTACTAATAGATTGATTACAGAAAAGGATTCCATTTGAAAAGGACAAATGAAGTGCAGTAATTTCTTCGATTGCTGAATAAAACCTAATGAAACTGGAAAATCCCAACACTTTAATTCAGAAACTTTGGATAGATACTTCCCTACGTAAGAGAAATGGGAATCCTAGAATGACAAAACACTAGCCTTTCTTCTTTCCAGGTGCATGACTATTTTTAAAGGTATTTTAAAAACTTTTAAAAAATCTTATATATCTATATATATAAAACATATATGTTTTTTAAAAAACCTGGCAGTCTGCTTTTTGCTGATACACATGCATAAGGAGCCTAGCAGCTCTTCAGTAGGGCTATCTGACTTTTAGACAATAAGCAACACAAAGAAGGATAAAAGAAATGTACTTTGCACAAAAATGGCAGTCTCTAAGATGCAAAAGAAGAGCCAGTGATCTGTACACAGTGGAAGCCTGCTTCAGGGGATTAGTAATGAAGAAAAAAGAAAATCTCTTCTGAGCTGCTGGTTCAAATACAGCCCAATCAGTAGTGACAAAGAGTCATTACTAGCCCCTTGCCCCTGCGCAATGAGTTTATCATGGCAGTTCAATTTTCAATGGACAATTATCAACATTACTAAGAAAAACCCAGCGCTTCTGCAGGCTGCTTGAGCAGAGAGGCAAACAGGAGAGGGAACGCAGATTGAAAGCAGACTAATAACTCCCATTGAAAGGTGACTCTTCCATGACTAAAACCCTTTGATAGGGAAGAATGAAGGGACTTGCATTGCCACCACCTATGTTGGATCTGTGCTGTGTTTTTTATTAATACAAGACAGCTCTGCAGAGTCATTAAACCATCACCATTCTAATTACGCACCAGTGATTAAGCAGATGTGACATTGAGTGAAGAAAATGTTTGATTAACGATCCAGGTATCTAACTTTGGAAGAGTACATTTAGCAGTGTGAATTTGGGGACAATGGAGCTTAGAAGAACAGGACAATTTTTGATTTCAGTCATACAGTCTGTCCCTCTAATGTTATCATCTCCTTTTAGGATTGCTGGCTTGTCAACAGACAACTCAGGACAGCACCATTTCTCATCGCTCTCTGCCAAACATACAACAGCAAACTCACTAAGTCTTCTACTCCATTTTCAGCTTTTTATTCTACTTCCATATAAATAATCATTGCTGGAATTCACTTTATTTACCTCTAACACTCTCCGCTTTTGACTGTGTGCAGAGAGGAGCTCTGCAGGAAAAAACATACTTATGTGTTTATTTGTCTCTGTTCCATACATAATTGTTAAATGGCTGCTTGACTGTTATCCATTTTGGACCACTTTCACACATCTAATTAAGTGTAGATATCTAGTGTCTAGAGCCCTCTCAGTCTGCACGACTTAAGGATAAATCAGTTCCATAAAAAGCCCAGAGAAGAGCAACTTTCCAAAAAGAGGCGACGCTCGCAGCATGAAGCAGCCTGTCCATACTGATCCATCATTACTTGGCAAGACTGGTCTAGCATAATGGCCTGATGAGCCTGTCATGCTGGCATTACACTTGACATCACATGAGCCAAACACTTGCAGCCAAAAGCATATGCACTCATCTGTGAGGAAACTCAAGTCTTGTCATTAAAGTCAAGTTTTATAGCCAGGGATGACCAAGCAGCTGCTTGGATTCAAGCTATACACTAAAGACAATATGTAGGCCTGACACAGTTAATCCTCTATTTAGCCAGGCAAGCGCTCACACACACATATACAGATAAGAAGGAAAATGCTTTTGCAATACTTTGTAGTTTGTACTTTAGAGAAATTCACCTTTTCACCCATTTTCAATTGTGCCACCAGTCTTTTTTGGGCTAGGAGGTACTCTAAGGCACATCCCAGCATATGGAAGGGTGCAGCACGCACTCTATTAAAATACAATTCTCTCCTCCCTTCTCCTTCATCTTTACATTGACCTAGGAAGTCAGTGTCAAGTTATTTCTCCTGAACTTCTACTCTCCTCTTTCTATTTCAAGGAGTTCGAAGAAAAGGTCACCTGGAACTTTATAATTTGAAACGAGGAATCTGTATCAGCAAAGGCCAGGAAGAGACCAGGAATAAAATCAGCCTTTTCAAAGACCGTTGATAAAAATGAGTCATCATTTTGGGTCTGCAGGTGCAAAACATTTTACTAAATTAAAAATACAGGGATTAACAATAACAGCCAGTGGTCTACACAGGCTATTTATGAGGAAAGATTGACAAGTCACACGTCTATGCTGCAAAACCCTGATAAATGAGAATTACGGGGTAGGATATAAGTGGTATCACTGAGAATAACAGCACCAACCAAAGGAAAAGAAAATGTAGACTAAGGCATTAAATAATTCCTTAGCTATTACTGCTAGTCAGAAACATATGCAAACCACTCACGTATATACTATTTACTGGTCAAGAGGAATAATCCCCAACCATCTAGTTTGCCAGTAAAGCACAGAGGAACAAGTAAACCAGAGATTAACAGGACCAGGAAATACCTTTTCATTGCATATTTAGTTGCTCAGAGGGAAATCTTCATAAGAACACTCCTCTCCTTTTATAATAGGTAAAACCTCTCAAAATTGTTAGTAGCATTATCCCATTCTATGAAATTTCTTATTATAGATATCAGGTAGATTCACCAGGACTATGCCAGGCATGAACCTTCAAGTGGCCTGAACAAAGCATGGGCTACAGCCAACATATTCTCCAACATCTGGGTTATTTACACGTAGTTGAATAAAACATCAAATAACTTCAGCCAGAAATTGTGCACTGACAGAGGAAGGGATTATATTTTCCATTTATATATAACCTACTCCAGGTTATAAACATATTTTGTGTAACCTTTCAATATTATACTCTTTCACTCCCATTGCAGGAAAAAAATGCTAGCAGATTTCCACTAAGAAATGAAAAAATAATATATATTACTTACAAAAGTTGTATTTTCCAATAATAATGTAGTTGTATTTGTTTCTACATTCAGTTCAACAACATGTCCATTCCTATTTTTGTACACCACTGCTGTATCTGCAACAACAAAGGCATTAACAGTTAGCAAACACATTGAGTATTTAATATAACATCTGTAGAGAAAACCAGCATATTACAGTCATTAGAATATCTTCATTACAATACATAAACAAGGTTGGGAGAAGAACTGCACCCATAATATCTAGTTAGTTGATTTTCCTCATGGTCTTCAAAAATACCAGTTTATGCCACATAGCATGTTCACCTCACTCAAAAGTATGATTTCACTGAAATGGGAACATTTTCTGTGGCAAAAAAATTGTTGTGAATTAAGTGACATCTTGAACATAAAACCGCTCTCACTGAGATATCACTGACACCTTAAGGTAAAACCACATTCACTATGAAAATGGACCAAAGTAAAGTTTTGCAAAGAAAAAAGCTTTTGCTGGACACCATATTCACATACCTCCTTAGAAAAATTCTAAAAAAAAAATAAAATTCTGTACTATTCCGCATCTCTAACATTAAGATAGTCCATTTACTATATGACTAGTGCTGGGCCACAGAATACAAGATCACCTTGTCAGCTGAGTGTTAGGAAAGGATGATTAAAGCAAAATAGGTCCATTTGTAGAACATTTAAAACACTGGGATGAACTGCTGTATTTTTTTCCTTCTACCCCTTACTTGATTTATAAGTTTCCATAAGAAAAATAATCGAATACATCTGAACGAAAGAAAAGAAAAAAAAAATACAAAATTAATAGTGGCTCCCATGAAAAAGGTTTTGTATCTGTTTGTACCAATATCTGCAAAAATACCAAGAAATACATAAAAACTATATAAGCCTTGATTTTACAAAAAATTGGTTTCAAGTTTCCCGCTATTTCTAATAAGATGGAACAGATTGACTATTGATTCTTTCATGTTATTTAAAACCCATGTAAGAGATTTATATTTAATAAAATAAAACTATTTTTGTTATAAAAACGTAGAAAGCATATGGAAAGTTCTAAATTAAATCTAAAGGAAACACAAAAGAATGTCACTAATCCTCAGTAATGTCCGAGAAGTTCATTACAGATCCCTGAATTTTATGAAGATGGAAGTAAACATGACTGGAGGAAAAGGTTGTGCTATCATAAAAAATATGCTTCACTTACTCAGAAAAATGTAGCTGTATTTTAATTGACTCCACAGAAACTCTAGATATACAGCACTATTGAATGTCCTCTGGTAAGTTCTGTAAAATTAATGACGGCTCACTGTAAGAGCTCACTAAACTATTTCAGGATCGTGACTGGGAAGTGGGGTGGGATTGATGAAGTTCAGGACAGGATTATCAGAGCTGTTGTCAAAGACGAAAAATTAGATTGTGACGTGTGGAATTAATAGCACCTTCTTATAAAGAAAAAATATTTTAAATATTCATTCTGAATAAAAACAGGTAACACTTTGCAGAATGTAATTGTGGTTTCAGGCTACTGTCTACTACAGAACATTAAAGTTTTTGCAACTTCTTTTAGGGTTTTTTGCATGTGTTCTCTGAGGTACCCCAGCACTGAAAATTCCCAATGATGTTGTACCACAGTGCTAAGCAATATTATAGAAAAAATAAAGTTGTCTGGACAAAGAGCTGTCCCCAGTTGAGGAAACCATAATGTGAGAAATGGCATGTATAACCCCAAGACATCAAACACCTGCCAACAACCAGCCATGCTCAGTCCCCCTGCTTGAACCGTGCTCCGAACAACGCATTTTTGGTCGATAGGTGAGACTAATACGCTACCCAAATCCAAACAGTGTCAGAATGTAACTACTTCTCAGTTACCTACTTTTCTACATGCCATGTACATTTAGCCAACAGGATTTATAGCATCAAATACAGGCTGGGCAGAGAAAGGATTGAAAGCAGCCCTGAGAAGAAAGTTCAAAGACATCTAAGTCATACATATGTAGTTAGGGAAAAGCTAACGACAGGTATGAACATTGGGATGTGTGGAAGAGCTCAGCAAAGGAGATGACAGAATCAACAGCTGTGGGATGTTTTTTCTTAAAGATGTGCTTTAGATCCTTATGTCAAGAATTAGTTTAGTCTGAGCGTGGGTAAATATATACAAGGTTGAGTTTGGATGGCTGTTGAGATCTCTTCTGGCCTGGAATCTGTGGATTTACTTCCCTCTACTGACTTTCTCATCCCTTTCTGCAATGAATCTTTGGGAATACAGGTTTGTCTGCACAATGTAACTCGTGTTTGTAGCTCTGTGCTCAGACAATTTTAATAAAAAATCTCAAACCTAGAGTATTTTAGTTGACTGCCTGTGGGATCAAGGGATATTTATTTTTCCTTCTGATGCATAACTTGTCTCCTGTTTGTGCCTTCTACTCCACTTTCCTACAAACTATCAAACATTGATCTCAGCTGCAGATGGGATACTGGGGTTGGTTAGTGCTGCAGCTTCATTCAGAGAATCCACATGGGTGCACGCCTGGTACGATGCTCAAAGGCACAGCATGCAAATTCCACAAATCTCGGAACAGATATTTTTCCCAGGCAGACAAAGCGGACCATTGCTTTTTCTCCCCTCCTCACCCTGCGGCTGGTGATTTAGTTTACCTGCTGAGATGGTTCGAGTACAGCTTACCAAATTGATTCACTCGATTGCAGGGGTTTCAACAAAGACCGCCATAAATATCTTGCCTGTTCTCTGCATTACATATTTAAGGTTTTTCATCAGAACTGTAGTGTCTAGTTTAATTAAACTAATCAGGTTTGTTGGAAGACAAACAGTGACTGTGAGAATGAGGAAACAAACTTGGTGATTCAGCACTCACTCTGATGACCAACAGACAGAAAAAGGTAGGGTAGGCTCAGCTATTATTATAGATAACTATATTTGTGAAGAATTTATTGCATCTTGATTCTGAGCTTATTTCGAACCTGACTCTGAGGGAGGTTGCCTAGTAGGCATGCAGCTCTGTAGACCGAACCTGCTGCTGAACAGGTTCTCTACAACTTATCTGGCTTTCACAAAGAATGCAATATTAAGTAAAATATTACATGAAAACAAATTTTAAAACCAAAATTCGTCCATGATTATTGCAGCATAATAATTTCACCTGAGTCAGTAACGTAAATATTACATTGATATTAGTTGTAGAACCAACAATAAATTATTTTACCATTGTGAGGCTAAATGTCTAAATTCTTATGCTATTGTCTGCTTTTAAAAGTAAATCTTCTTATTATGCTCACTGAAATGATTAATCCCTACAATTTAAATGCTACTTTGGATGTATATATCAATATCATAATTATAGCCTTCAGTGATGCAACTATTATGCAAATATGGCATCATCATTATCTCAGGTGTTTTTTTTAAAATGAAAGCAGCATTTCATACGAATAGTTTTACTAAGGTTGTTGTTCCTGTGTTAGGTTTAACAGTGGTAAAGGTTCTGCTCAGGATCAGAATATGTGGTGTTTGCAGGAGACGCAGCTCTCTACTGTCCTTGGCCTAAAATACATTGTTCCAGGGAATGCCAAAGTACAGGCAAAATATCATAAAATGCAAAGAAATCAATGCAAAACTTTTTGTATTTGACAAGCAGCTTGACCCCCATCAATTCTACAATAACTTCTTTACTCTCATTTATTGAATTGACAACACTCTGCCACGTCCAAAATGCTACAGAATTCATTTGCAGCATTCACTGTTCCAGTTGGCTTCACATGGCACCATATACATTCACATTATCTAAAAAAAAATCAGGCCCTTTTAAATTCTAATGAAAAATTATGTATTATTTGGGGGAACAAATGGACTAACTCCCATCCTGAAGTACATCACCATCATTGAAAATCAAGCCTTGAATTGTGCTAGTGTCAGAATTTGGCCCAGGGTCTGGATGGCCTTTAATGATTTGCTTTCTGAAAGTAGGACACTGAATTGTGGTGGTTTATTTGATGAGTATAAACTCCTATTTCACATGCCACTGAACTTCAGCAGCTTGTCCTGTAACTTAAATTACACAGAGTGAGTTGAAAGAGCAAGTTACCACATACTTTAAAGCAAAAGTGAACTGTGACTAAGTCTCCATATTCCCGACACTTACTATTGTTTAGAGCCAGCCTCTATTATCTTTACGCAAAATTGCTGTATCTGTAAGCAATGCTATGAGAAGTGGTATCTAGACTGCAATTGGTTTGTCAAATAAATCATCTAAGTATTTCAAACAACAGTTGTGTGATGTTAGTCCACTGAGCTGTTTCTTTATTCTCTTTCACTAGTATTCCCCAGATGAACATTAACTGTTTTTTCACCAATTTGAAAAGCAAGACTTATTTAAAGAGAGCCATTATGCCATACTTCACAAGAATACAATTAATATTAATTATGCAGGGCAACTGGGGAGCCCTGGGGCTCCCATTTGAAAGCAGGGCCCAAGGAGTTTGCTGGGGATGCAGCAGTGTCATAGTTTTGTGCATAGAAACCATTTGATATTAAGGCCATCTAGCAAATACTCTCGAGACCATAGGTAGAATCTAGAAAGTGAAGGAAAGAGAAGGACAGACATCCAAGCAATGCCAAAAATCTGCTCCACGATATCTAGAATAAGGAGGCTGCAGGGCAGTCTTCTGAAATTACTGATAGCGTTAACCTGAAGATCATAAAGGCTTATTTTCCCGTTGAGAATATTTACTACGTTTTGGTTTGTTTAAATAAAATTCTGCTTTGCAGCACAAACAGAAGCATTAGCAAATCAGAGTCCCCCTTTTCCTTATATTTCACATTTTTTAAAATACAAACATAAGAGAAGGTTGATACCTTGCTGTCAACACATGTCAATCAGTCTTTGCTGTACACAGTATTATTAGAACTGCAGATGGCATTTCATTAAATTGATTATAGAAAATGTCATGCTAATTAAAATAGAGAATGCTTTCTGATTTAATGAACAGGAGGTGCTAGACAAATCTTTGTCTAATTAAGTGTTTTCTAATTAAATAAAATAATCATTTACAAAGACATTACAGACACAGACCAAATTTCAATATGCCAAATAAGTCACGTGTCATCTGAGCAAGATCTTCACTGCTTTTCTAAAAGTTTAGGCTCTTGTCAGTAGTCCTTTCAAAAGAATATTTATTCTACGCTACTTTTATAATGTAAACTGTGACACTTCTAGACATTCTTTCATTATATGGAAGACTCCCTATTCAAAATAGCTTGTGAAGTTGTAGGCATGGGTAATTCCTGTACTTTTTGACTTCTACGGGTCTTCTACTTCCCCTCTAATGCCCAACATAAACCACCCAAAAACCAGGTGGAGATGTTATGGCACAGTAGCTACAGCAGCATCCCGCCAGAGACCAGCAAATTAGCTCTGCTGAGAAGGTGGACTTTTCCTTTATTACACAGAGCTATATTAACATGAAGATAAGAGCCCAAGAGAGCAGATCTCAACTGTTATGCTAATATTAATGGAATAATCAGCCTAATCAAAAACAACCTTGAATTTTATTTTTTTTAATTATGCTTTATGGCATGTTGCCTTTTTGTGCAGAGAGGGGTAACTAGCACAAACTGGGAGAACAGGTGTTTGCAAAAAACCTATCCTCCTACTTTCTTCAAATCCAGAATAAAAGTGACTCTGGTTTGGCCCAGACAATTCAAATCTCCTTTCTTTATCAATGTATTCTCCGCTTTTCCTGATCTTGTTGGCAGATATCATATCAAGTCACTCTCAACTCTTGTCAGTTTTCAGTGGTCCCAATTGCTTTGGTATATCAATATATGAAAATCTTCAACTCTCTTAACAGTCACTATTAATTTACAAAATCACAGATTTATTCCCTATCATGCAATTGCAAAGGATCCTGCCTCGTTATTACAACTGCTGATATCCTCATGCCAGCACTTCAGACTGAGCAGAGGAAGTAGACAACTCTTGAATATTAAAAAATCCACGGAGGGATTGGTTTACAAGAACAAAATACAATACTGAAATATACTGTGCAGTTAAATGTGCGTTCTTGAGTTTGAACTGAAGCAGGTGAGGAAATACTCACTGCAGAGCTGTGGGAGGTGTACAGTCTCTACACAGACCTGCTCACTCAGACTTCCCAAATCCAGGGTGCCCCAGCAGGGTCTGTCTCATTTTCTCAATTTCAAGAGTATGCTCAGAATAGCACAGCTATAGCTGAGCTCCAGCTTTCTGAAATGGTCAATACACCATGTGACAGCAAGATGTTAACTTGCATCATTTAAGGAGCTATCTAACAATTATAAAAAGTTGAAAGAAAGAGCAGTTGTGCCATAATTAATCTCCTATCAGAAGTAATAAAAGTCTCCTTCACATTAGAACACAACTGGACAAAGCACTACAAAGCAAATTAATAAAAATAAATGAAAATGCAAATATCTAAATGTGTACTAGCATAAATGGGAAGCAGTTATCTAACCCAGAGAGCAATCAGTTGATGGACTAAAGCATGAGATTTCACTATTTTTCCACTCCTTCTCAGCACTGTCCCCATTCCACTTTTTTTAATGCAGAAACCTCCATCAGTATTTCTGTCATTACTGGGAGGAAAATGTTAGGGATATTCATTTCCTCCCTAGAGCAAAGCACTAAACATGATTTCATGGCGTTAAAAGCTAGGATAATAGACTTGAGTCTATTAGTCCATTCCAATTTGTTTGAAATGCAATTAATGGTAAATCAGCACCAAGAGGAGGAGAAGGGGCAGTATTCACAGCAGAGCAGAGCGCCTTCCTAATAGGCTACATCATTGCTCGTGTGCCTGCAACTCCAGTGAGGTCCACCAGGTTACTACTCCCAGATACCTTCTGGCACCTACACTGTTATTTAGCATTTCTCTCTTAAAATAAAAAAAAAATAAATAGGCACTTCAAATCAGAAAATGTACCGTACTTAAGGTACTAAAAAATGTAAAGAGTAAGACTAGGGAAAGTTATACCAGCACTTTGGTTTCCTCACCCCACGTTGTGCAATGATGGTGAAACATCAGACATTTTGTGTAGATATAATTTTGCCAGCACAGAACATTCCACCTTTTTCTAAATTTCCCATAAAACTGCTCAGTTTTCCAAACTACATGGAAACATTTTTGGTCAGGAGTAAAAAAATAATCTCTGGTTGCTCTCTTGAGCTGCACCGAGAACCATTTCTAAGCCAGCTTGGCAATAGACTCACCCAGCTGTTCCCCAATTAACGTACATGTCCCTGGACTATCAAGACAATTAGGGAACAAATTGTCAGTCTCAGTCACAAATCCTATCCCAGCCTCTTCCCCAGAGAGATAATAAGGTATCTCAATACAGCAACACTTCTCTGACAGCCTCGGGAGTTGACCTTTCTGCTAAGACTGCCAAGAAGACAAGCCAGACGAACACAGACAGCTCTGCTTTGGAGTGGGCAGTGTGGCCCAGGCCGGATTTCACTTAGAACTGGCAAGGCTGCACTTCAGATAAGATATAACGATGTCAAGGAAGAAAAATTTTTGCTTTTCTCTACCCCTATGTAATTAAAAATCACAAATAAAACTGCAAATTTCCACCTACAATAGAAACGTGAACTTTCTGTGCTTCTCAAACACTCCTGAGAGCTCATGAATGTTTCTACTCCTGCGTTGCTTTAGCGGTGACTGGCATCTCACAGACAAACCCAATAAGTGAGAAAAATAAAACTCAATGGCTACATACATATCACAGCAAAAGACCGGTCTCTGGAGCAGCCATAGGGCTGCAGTTTGCTCACCCCCTTTTGCCCACATGAAGGTGTCTCAGTGAGCTGATCCAACCAGAACTGATGGCTCAATGCTTCCATCACGCTCAGGCTGTGGGCTTCAGTGAAAAGATTGCAAGAATAATACTGGAGTGGCCTCAGGACTGTCCTTCACAAGCTGCAGAATGTAGCCCTTGAGAATCTGGCAACCCCAGCAGAGGACATTGAAGACAAACGAGGTCATAGCTTAGGATTTCCAGGTTTACACTGACAATGCTGGTGTTTATTATTTACCACTCTCCAGCTAATTTCTCTTGCACATGGAAATTGTGCTAAGTCCAGTACAGGCTGTAGTAAACTTCATCTTGAAGAAATTGTAACCAAAATAGAGGATACAGAGCATGTGATTGTGCAATGCAATATCTAACCCCAAAGAGAGCAAGGGTAGTCTAGAGTCATGGTATTTGCTACTGAAGAAACTTGCAGATGTTTCTTTGGAAAATAAGTATTCACAGGCACTTGTAAGGCGAAACAAATACATGTATCAAATTAGCTTTAGTCAGATCTTATACTATAGTTCATTCAAGATGGAACCAACTTCCACCAACCTATTGTAACTCTCCAACTTCAGTCAATGAAATCAGAAGGCAATATATTATGTCCCAAAAGCAAAAATGCCTATTAATCCCATTAAATACCAATTTGCAGAGTATGATGGTGGCAAATTACATTGCCATTCAGTGCTCCATTTTCCTTTATTTTTAATGACAATTCTCTTCTCCAGAATAACCATTCTACTGTAATGAAAACAACAATCACTAAATCTACCACACCTGGCATTGCTATTATAAGCTTGCATCACACACACACACAAATTACCTAATTAGCCATTACACAAGCAAACTCTCCTCTGTAATGAATGGGTTGACTGTCCTGAACCTTGGCCCATAGTCAATACAGGGAGGCAATAATCTAAGGCTGAAAATAATGCTGATTATCTTTTGGAGGGTGTCATAATATTCAACAACCAGGAGAATATTTAATTCTATCCAGACTAATTTGAATGGCTCTCTACTGCCTTTTCCATCACTAGTACACCACAGAGTGCATCCCCATTTCACAGATGGTACTGAATCTTCAGTCCTCATCAAAGCAAGGAAAATACCCAACAGACAAAAATGCTTTGGATTTATTTACTAATATGAAAAAAAATTTAAATAACAGAAATAGAGATGGTTCATTTATGTACACAGCCTCTTTCTCAAGGCTCTGCAGATGTGGATGCAAGTCCCCTCCAGTGCTGCAAACACACTGCCACTTGGTGTAACTGCTTGTCAACACAGCTGCTATTTTGGCTAAGTGTGAACAAGGTATCTCCACAGCTCAAAGTCTGAGCCTCTACCTCTAGAAATAGCTGTATCCTCATCAACTGGATGGTGATAATGTAGACCATTTGAGATGGGGAACATGCAGTAGAAGGGAATGCTAATTATCTGTGAAAACCAATCCCCTCTATTTTCTATTACTTTGTGAGAGTATCTGCTAAGTATTGAGTAGCAAAAGGTAAAAGTTTGTGAGCTTAGATATGTAATTTAAATCTACTCTGAAATTCTGACATACATAACAATAAGACATTTCATAGCTATCATTTTGCTGCCACTGAAAATTAAATTAAATTAAATTTAAAAATATGGTGCTGAATAGCAACAGAGTATCTGTGTGCAACAGAAATGCTTCTTATTATAATAAATATTTATCATTATGGCAATAGATACAAACAATTCAGTAAGCCTCTAATGCATTTACTCAGCCCTTTTCAGTGAGACAGTTACCATGTGCTCCAATTTCACTGCACTGAATCCAACAGCTTTACTAGAATTTAGACATCTTTGTTAAATCCTGACTGGAGTTAATGAGAGTTTTGCTTCACAGTGCAGTGGACCCACAATTTAGCAGGTGCAGCTAAATGTCACAGAACAACACAATTGACAGGACTTGGGTTTTTTATTTTATATTACCAAAGGATAAACAAAACATTCTAAGTTATTATAAAAATAAACAAAGATAGGCAATTTTCTGTTCACACTTAATTATTTAACCTGTCTTTTCCAAAATAGCACGTATCTCATTCTGATTTATGAGAAAAACATGTTGATTAAGTGAAGATCATTAGCTCTTGAGAATTTTCATGCAACCAATAATATACAAATCACACCAAGGCACTGTTTTGTGATTTTATTTGCATCTTTTTATGAACCTAAAATACTAGTCTGTGTTAAATTATTTCTACCATCAGTCATCTGGACTTTGTATAAAAAGTAGACATTCAAAAGTCACATATGCCATTAAAATTGTTGCCCAGAACTATTAAATCCCGTGTATCAAAATTTAACTTATGAAATGAAAGCACTTTATAGGTCTTGTTTTGATATGTATTCATTACCGACCATACTACTGGCGATCTTGTGAAATATCCGTGCTAGCTAATACGAAAATTAAATGGTGAGTGCGTAGGTCTCTAAACAACATAGGTTTGGAAACAAAAATTTGGTACCAACATTTGAAAACACTGGCATTCATTTTTGCATATCATTGTCTAGTCTGTACATGTCATTCCACTGGTCTGCTGAAGCATGGGGAATTAGACAGGCAGTGCCAGTGACTGTGTAGGATCACCAGGACAGTTCTTATCTTGATCCAGAGGGTTCTGTCTCACATGGCACCCTCAGTGCAAGGTTTTTACTTCCATAAAAGTAGGAAGCAGGTCTGAAGAATGAGATGACCTAGGAAGCAGTCTTATCCTCAGGATGCAAATAGAAAACTCAGACCTAAAGCTCAAACACATACAAACAACCCTTCTTATTAAAACAGATCAGTTAAAGTCCCTCATACTGGCCTGGAAAGGATTCTGATTTCATTTTGGAGCACTCACCAACAGATTTTTATTTGGCTCAAAGATGAGTCTTAGTTCCAAAGGGAAAGAGACACAAGCTATTAAGTTTCTAACTTAACATTATCTTCCTGTGCTTTGCTTTACTTTAAAATTACAAAGGTGACATGTTAGTTAGGGACACTTTGTGCAGCTCATCTATGCAATTAATTTAAAGTAAAATGTAGCTGAATGGCAATATTACAAGAACAGAATCATGAAAAGGTTGAACAGTGGCACTCTTGGCAAGCCAACAACTGTTCTTTAACAGCATGAACATCTGGTGGTAATTTGACTGCATGTTACCCACAAAAGGAAGAGCACAGATCTGCTCCAGGTGTGATACGCAAGTGAAACAATAGAACTTTTCTCCATACTTTAGTCATACATTAATTTCAAAGAATAAATATTTAAATTACAGTTCCAAATTTATCCTACTGATTATTCCAGGAAATAACACTACTTACCTGCTTCTGATCAGATAATTCAAGAAATTCACCTTTTATTTATGCTCCCCTTTCAGATTACCATTGTTATTTATTTTATTAGTTTCTATTTTTCCCTAAGTAAAAGTGTCAATCAAAATGCTAACTTCCTTAGTTGATCTGTACTTGCCCAATAACTTCTTTTGTCACCTAGAAATTATTCTATTAAAAGTTTAACACACCTGTTTGGATATTTTTTTATTTTTGCACCCAAAAACCCTAGGAAAATAGCTGGAAGGACTGAATAAGATAGATGATGAAAGCTAAAAAATATATATCCAGTGCTCATAATCTATAACTATTAAAATAAATGGACGCAGAATAAGCATCATTTTGTGATGAGGAAACCCTGAACAGAAACACCTTTGCTTTTTCTCCTCTACTCCATTACTAAGGATGTATCACAGGGCGTGTAAGAAGGGCTGATCCACAAACATTAACAGGAATGAAATCTCTTCTGGTGTAACTGTGCATTTGGCAGAACATCCATTTTTTCCAAACCTAAATATTTTTCTTTGGAAGAATAATAAATAATTTGCCAAATGAGCGATCTTAAATTTGTTTACATTTATTCATTTTTATCACCTTTATTAAACATTTTTCTGATGCTGAATTTGTCAAACAGATTTTGTTCTATTATTTTCATTTTCTGTGCAATTAAAAAAAACCCCTCATACACCAAATCAGAACATTGTGCCAATTTTTTTCTAAATGCAGATCACTTTTAGTAGTTCTAAACACAAACTTTATTCTAGTTTACAGGTACAAATTTAAGTCACTGCAGGGAAGCTATTTAGCAGTTCCACGTATTCATCTGCAATGCATGAAATGGATTTTGTCTTCCAAATTATATATTCCAACTATATAAAGGCTGGACAGTCAGAACTGATGTAAATAGAATAAACTGCATTCATTATACACAGAAGCTTTCAAGGCCAAAAGGGCCCATTATGGCCTGATGCCTTTAATTCTTTCAGAGCACAGATTACAGGATTTTTACCTGGCATTCCAGCACCAGGACTATCATTTCCTATTGGGTTTTCTTTTATAAAAAGTATGCAGACTTGCTTTAAACACTTTCATGCAGAATCCACTACTTCTGCTGTCTGAATCCAGTTTGTGTCACTGAAACAACTCACTATTAAGGTAAAAATACAAACCTCTACCTAAACTTATCCAGCATATCCAAACAGACCTGTGGGGACTGGCCCTACACTGTTGCTTCAGCACTTTGCCATTCAAGGTCTTAGCATAACCATTTCAGTCCCTTCATCTCTTGGTTTTCAGGACTAAGCTATTCTAAATACTTATCTAAAGACCAATTACTCAATTTCTATTACTTAATTTAATTAAGATGTCCATATAAATTTCTATGCCCCATACAAACTCACACATACTCCATCTTCACAGAGTACAAACATTCCTTTTTCTGCAGTGGCATTTTTCCTGAATCTGAGAACTAATAAAGAGTGACAACATTACTGTTACTGTAACACTTATTTTCACCTTAGACAAAAAAGGCATTGGATCAGCTTTAAAGGCACAGCCCTGCCTTGACAACAGAGGTATTACACTTTTTTCCTCCAAGAAATGAACCCACAAATGGAGTTTCCAAGGAAGAAACTAGTCCCTCGGAAGAAAACAGCTACTGTTTTGAAGACAGATCTCTTGTTCCAAGTTTGGGCCAAGAATCCTTGGCCTGATATCAATGACTCTAAGAAAGAATTTTCACTTTTCTTACTCAGCAGAAGGGCAGAGGAAGAAAACTTCCCAGCTCCCCTTGGCAAACCTGATTTGGGAGAGATGACAGGAGAGAAGTGCTTTAATTTTCACTTAAAAAAAAAAGGCAGCTAGCTCTTGGCAAGAGCAGGTTACTAATTCCCTACAGCAAAGAAAGCAGGTGGGAGAAAACTGTAACTTTCAAAATATTTGAAACTCATCACTGCCGAAGTTTGGCACAGCTTGGCTCTGGCTCTCACTGTAGGACTTAATCACTGTTCTTCCTACCTCTAGGAAAAATATTGGGAGTACACACCAAATCATGCAAAGAAAAATATATTTGGTATTTTAAGTAAGTAAGCAACCATTACAGGACTACCTATGGAACATAATTTTATTTCTAGCTATGAAAAAAAAAAGGCAAAAAAGGCATCACCCATGCTTCTGCAGTCTTACAGCCAATTAAACGCCCTTCTGAAATACCACAAGATGGTGGAAAAAAATGGTAATGTAACAAATAACCTGCATTTCATCTTTTTAACATGCTATCTTTTTAAGATAAAAAGCTTTTGAAATCCTTCAGCACAGACGTATTTCCAAGTACTGTGTTTCTTGTTACTACTTCTAATTAGTACCTGAAATTCTATTCCATTTATTTTTCCCTTGTAAAATATAGCTGGTTATACATATATCTGAGGTTGGGATAAACAGTACAATGCTAGCACATCCTAACATAGTTACATGTTAAAGCAATGTGGCATCTAACACTGTACAGTATTTTTTTTACAATATTGTATTTGATCAGATAATTAACATACACCATTATAAGTTTGCCTGATAAGATAGTACCCATACACTTAACTATTCAATACGTCCAATTAACATCAATCACATCATAAAATATTGTTAATATACATCACATCCCAAGAAAATAATATCAATTCCACAACTTCATATGTAGGTCATTTTAAAAAATAGAGTTCATATAACATAAACATGAAGTTAATCATTCTTTTCTAAGTATCAATTTTAAAATATAATTCCTACTAAAAATCATTATTTTCATGCAAAAGAAGCCACGGCAGCATTAAGCCTTATGAGACCAAGCAGCTGCTGAGATGGCTGGTGGAGCAGAGGCTGGAGCGTGGGGTCGCAGGGAAGGAGAAGGACAGCAGCCGCAGTGGCCCAGGCACATGAGTCCATGAAGGGCTCATCTGTCAGACCAGATTCTGAACCTGCACTCCCCTGGCACAGCACTGGTCACTTAATCCAGACCATGAATTGAGGTGGATTTATTTGTGCACTAGAGTTGTTGACCAAAATAATATGCAATTAAACAATATAATAAACAACATGTTTCAAAAAGTGGAAAAAGTGATTTTTTTTTTCCTTTAAATAGGTTTTTCTTTTCTAATTATACTTTAATGGTTGTTTTTGTAAATGTTAAATGAATCATTTCACTAATATGTGGGTTTAGAAGAAATGTTAAAATACTTAAAAGCTTAATACATTGGGGCACTTTCTGACTGATAAGCCATAGAAGAAAAACACTGAGAGTAAACCCCAACACAACAAAGGCAGTACTTTCTACATCACCTACACTGTACTCATATCCAGAGTATTTTGCCTGTCACCCAGAGTGAATTCAGCTATAAAAGTGCCCTGCCAGCTTTGCATCCTTTGAGTTAGAAAAAAATATCCCTCAACAGCTTGGGCACAGAAACAGAGATAGTACTTTATTTTATGATTGCTCATAGTGTCATCGGCAGTGATGGAAGTGCAGTCAGATGTCTTCATTAGAGGGTAGTAAAAATTCTGGTGGCCAGGAGGATTAAAACAAGTCATATTTCTCATTTGGACAGCAAATAAGATGGCCAATATTTCTAATTCAGTTATTATGATAGGTTTATTTATGCCTCTGCATCCTTACATTGGTAATATACTGTAATAAAGATTGAACTGATACATGCAAAATACTCGAGCTCAGATAGCCAAGGAAGGAACACAGTCATTCCTTCCCAGGAAAGGGGCACTAGAAAAGGAATTCTGCATTGCATTTGATGGGATAAATTGTTGTCAAGTATAGAAGAAAGTATAAGAAAACATTTTTCTAGTTTTTCTTCTGCAGACATTTTTCCGTATGAGATGGTCTTTCCCATAGCCCTAGGTTTCACCAAGCAGAAAGTTAAAGCATTTACTATTAGTTTAACTCCTGGAACACTTCTTTTTGTCATTTTTTTATTTTTGCACCAGGTTTCATTCCATTTATATCCAACTTTTTCCAGCTAAACTGAAAACTGGAAAAGCAACACTTCATTGAGTCAGTTACCTGAAAACAATTCCAGAACAAGACATACAGTCAGAGACCAGAGACACTGACACCAAACGGACTGTCAAAGTCACCTAGCCTGACCCCTTA
The DNA here is from genome assembly GCA_013399435.1 of Arenaria interpres. Taxonomy (NCBI): domain Eukaryota; kingdom Metazoa; phylum Chordata; class Aves; order Charadriiformes; family Scolopacidae; genus Arenaria; species Arenaria interpres. The sequence continues at coordinate 95,230 of VXAK01007451.1, forward strand.
CACATCATGATATTAATAAAACAATAGTATCAAAAAGCCAGAGATTCTTCTAAAAAGACATAAGTAAGTAAGAAGACACATATATGCATAACAGAGAGTACCTTAGAGGATTGTGTTTAACAGTAATAAAAGGTGTGTCTGTTTCTATACCCCAGTACCTCATTAACTCTATGAAGGTATTCATAGATTCAATTTTGTTTAGAGAAGATATATGAACTTATTAATGATGACCAGGAACAGATAAGGAAAAATTTTAACCAGATATAAACCAGATATATTAATAAAAGAAGGAATTTGTGTAAAGTTTTTCTCTGAAAAGTTTATAGCTAGAAGGAAACAAATTACAATCATGTGCAAAACCCAGTTGTGAGAAATTCCATATTGCAAGTACCGAATCAGTTGTTGTATCATGTTCTACAATCATAAAATAGAAGAAGAAAAGAATGAGATGCCCCTACACTGAACGAGATTCATTGCATGATATGCATTTCCAAATATACTTCATCTTGGTGGGCAGCATCTTCTACAGAAGCAATAGATGAACTCTGTAACTTATAATCAGATTGGAAAAGATTTGGGAACTATGCTGCAGAAGATAACTAGCATTGCCTGTGATAGAACCAGAATGGACAGTTACAATCCAGACCAAAAAATAAAACTTTAATGTTTACTCGCTCAATACACAACATGGCAAAATTGTTGCATATATTTCGTTGCTAAGGTCACTGGTGAACTCCTCAAATAAACCTTTTCCCCTCACAGGAAACAACTAACACAAGAAAGATTTTTTTTCTCTCATTACAGAAGACATAAGAGACTCTCTCAGTTCACCAACTGGTGATTCTTGTAACACAGAGAGACATACAAATTCAAACACTTAAACAGTTACATTTTGCATCCAGTCAACACTAAGAGTTATTGCTGGTCATGGACAATCCCTGCAGGTAATGTTTGAGTGTTACAGGAAATTCAGAAACAGTAAATTGAAGGCACTAAAGTAAAAAGTCAGTTAGCTCCATTTCAAAAGCAAATACTTACAGGCAAACATTTCACAGTCTCTTCAAATCTAAAGGAGACAAAATGAGCTGACAAACCTTTCTGTTCTCATACCGGTACTTTTCAATAAACGCAAAAAGATAATCTGAGTGGCTCCCCTAGACATTCATCAGGAGTGATCCTGGAACAGATCCCAGCAAACCTTCAGCAAAGATGAAGGTGTTGGAGTCTGCACGCAAAATCAAGGACTTAGTCATAAACACATTATAGTGGGTGGCTGCATGAGGACAGCATTTGTACATGGAGTTTCAATAAATGGTGGGGGAGCAATGTTCTCTCTTGAATCATGTAAGAGTTTCTTTGATAGAATTATGGTGGCAAATGACTGGAAAGGAAGTATGGTGACTTCTGTGCTGCTATGGCTAGGAAACGAAAATGTGCATTTCCTGCAGAAGCAATGACACATCAATTGTGTGACTTTCATCACTGGCTTTTTGTAACCTTACAATGACTTGAATCTCATTATTTTCTATGTGCAGCACTTTATATAGTGCTACATGTAATAGCTCCATTATATTTTTGTCTTTTAAAGATACTCACTAATCAACTTAATATGGTGGATGATATCACCAGGCAAACTTCCCATTAAATAATGCCATTTGGAGAGGTTTAATACATGTCTTTATCACTTGGTGTTTAGTTCTTAACCGTACATAGTATTTCTTAGAACAGATTACCCCAGTATTGACGTAAAGTAGCAGCACAGGCTACAATTATGTAAGTAAAAGACACAGGGCATTGAGATTAAACTTGCTTGAAACAAAATACTACATCCAGCTTAACTAAGTACCTGTGTCAACCACAGGTAACAGTGGTAGTCCAAGAGAGACAAAATAAGTGCTTACAGCTTGTAACTCAGCTTTGGCACTTTGAAATGCTGAGGACATTATCTGAAACCTTCCAGTGATACACAGAATTGAGTTTTACTCTCTGCAGATTGTATACTGTAATTTCCATATCATTCACATGCTAGCCTGTAATATTTCTTTTAATGGGAAGGAATATCTTTTATGACATATATAGCAGATATATCATTATCATTTCTTCCCCAGTTCTGAAAAACAGCTATCTTAGCACTAAATATAACAGAAACAGTGCCATTATAATGTACTTTAAACTCCTGTTTTTATTTTAATGATGCCCTATTTTTATTGATATTTTTATAGAGATAGAGGAGATACCTGACTTTTCCCTAGACAGGTAGTGATGCCTGAAGATTCCTGCACTTTGAATTTCTATCAGTATTGATTGAGAGGTTGAAGACAGAATTATATAAAAGCCGCACAAGTAGTACAGTCGTAATGGACAACATGGTGGAAAGTAAAAACTAAAACTAAAAGAAAATATAATGTGTCGTATCATAAATTTACAGAGTTAGAAGACTTCATCAATTTTCCCAAAGGATTACTTTGTCATTCAAAAGAGAAGAAAAGTTATCTCAATGGCAGAAGTCATAGAGGTACCTTGGAACTGGGTGAACTGTATTCAGAGTTTGATCATTAGGAGAATAAGAATTTTGCAAACAGGAAAGAGGAAAAAAAAAATCACTTAAATTAGCCTTTTGAAAATAAAGGGTTCAAGCTGTTTGCTTCGGCTGGAAATGTTTTAATAGTATGCCTCGTGACGTAACAGGTAGAACAGTCACCCAATAAGCATGAAATTCAGGTTCAAATAACCTCACTGTCAACTGCAGTGGCTTTATTGTAGGAAATAAAATACAACTGGCCTTACAGACAATCTGTCCCTCTCTTAATCTTTGAGTGGGTTGGTCCTAACTTTTCAGACTTACTGATCTAGAAAGATTTAAAAGATGTTTACTGTATCTCTAACACATATCCCAAAAACTACAAGATATAAAGGAACTGTCTCCTTTCCTGCTGCATGAATTGTTCCTAAAACCCTCTGTGAATCAGACCTTTACATTTGTTCAAAATAACAAAAAGCCCAATTTACCTCAAATAAAGTTTCCCATCTGAGGAAGATACTGATCTTTGAACTGATCCACAATCAGCATTTTACATACACACACACACACATCCTTCTGTCTGTCCTTTGTTCGGTTGCTATAGTAAAACATTCATTCACTGCAGTCAGTTTTTCAGCTGAAAATGAGCAACCCTCGTAGTAACATCAGAAAGGACAAAACACAGTCACTTCAGCACCAACAGTCAAATCGTGCTTTAATATCAATGTGTGTTTTGCACACATCTCTTGAAAAAGAACTGAGAATTGCTAGTTTGCCTTGAATTAATGATCCTGTGAAAGTAGAGGCAGAAAGGATTTCCAGAGAGGCTCAGCCATACAGGTGCTGGAGCCATCATATTTGTCACCCAAATTTTCTCAATTTTATTCAAGAAGAAAATTAATTCATAGAGGTGGCAACAACATACATACAGGGTATGCAAAAATTCAACGTATACACTTTTCTGAAGATGCACTAAACAAAAAGCTATGATGAAGTCTAATATTAGCTTTTAGATAAAACCCAGTATATTTCTATAGGCACTATAAATGCGTATGGTATTATATATATACACACTTAGTATCTGAAAATTTCTATTAGAGAGGGTCATATAGGTTAATATACTCCTGTGTTAATTTGGATGATTTAAAACCTGGTGTTTCAGTGACATTTCCCTAGACAAGCCCAAGGAAGAACAATCACGTAAGTAGCAGAAAACGAAGAGCAACTCTTTTCTCGATACCATCCAGGGTTCTCACAGGAGTAGAAAAAATTAAGGCTATCTGAGAAGAAATTAATAACTGGTTAGATTTTTTTTCCATTCTCTTTCTGGGATGCAGGCACTGCAGATGACTTCTTCCACTCCCCTCTTCCTCATAAAGATAAACCAAATTGATTGGCTTGTCCTTACATGTGGTGGAAAAATCTTAGCCACAAAGCAGAGGACACGTACCTGATAGAAAAATCTAACTTATTCATTAGCTAAAATTTTCCTTACAAATGTGTAATTTCCAGCACCAAGAAGTCAGATTAATTACAAATATTATCAGACCTGTGCTACAAAGAGGTAAATCACCTGATTACCACCAAAAGATGTTGGTTATTGCATGCTTTTTTATTAAATCTATACTTGAAAAGAGCAATCTTCCTGAGAATCTATCTTACCACCAGAGCTTTTGTAAGAAAATGCAATGTAAAGAAACACCGTGTAATCTTATCTGTGGGACTGTGTATCTTCCATAGGATGAGCTGTTCTGAAATTAAACCGCCTTTAAATAAATTAAAGAGTTTTTTCAATGTGTTTTGTCTTCATATATAACATAGGCCCACAAGCAAGATTCAGGATGTTATTGTGATCTATACTACCTCTGCTTCTCATGGTAAACAGCAGTCATAACACTTCTTTGATCAGGGAGAAGAGGAGGAATTTTACTGAAAATTGAGAGGTTTTGATATTTCTAGCATTTATTTTCTTTTTCCTAAAATCCAGCTATGATTCCTTCTTTTTTTCCTTATATTACCATATTTCCTTCAGAGGAGCATAACAAAAGGGCCACTATTCACGTAAATGAAACAGCACCTTAGTTCGATTCATAATAGCAGTCAAACATATATTATGAGAAAGCACATTATCCCAGCTAGTAGACCTCATAGGCTCACATACATAAAACCAGGCATTGATGGTATCTCTGGAAGTCATGAGGCCAAAGCACAGCCTTCAGAAGTACTTCCAAAGACCTCAATGGGCATTAATTCAGTCCCACGAGCCCTCGCTTGCATCTCTTAGTAAGGAAAGCCAAAGTCTTAATACCTGCTGGCACATATCTGAACAAACAGCATTCCTGAACGGAGGACTGATTTATGAGGAAAAGCCCCACTGCCCCCAGTGATACCACATCAAGCACCAAATGTTTGCATTGGGGTTCCAAAGCAACTCATTATTTTTCCTTTTATTCTTACATCAGTATAACTTCCAGACTTTGAAATTATAAAATATTTAAAAGTTCCAAGTAGGTTATTAGAAGCTCACATTTGAACTTTACTAAATCAGCAGTAGTCGATGCATCTCCAAATGTTAACAGTATAAATATTCACATGTATGAAAATAAATTTCTGGTCACATTAAGCAGCATTTTTAATAAAATCTCCTGATAAATAAGTAAACAGTAGAGCACTTCAAGGTTGTTTGGTCTGCACTTTTTTTTGTAATAGTGATAGAGGACTGGCCTGAAACATATTTCATGTCCGCGGTTCTAATATCTACATACAATTAACAGTTGTGGTGCGAACATGGCTCTAAAAGTTTAATCTGGATTGTGCATAAACTAATGGAAAGATTCTTTTTGTTCTCTTTTAGGACATGGATCAAGCCTCATCACTAAAATAAGATACTCTAAGAAAGTATTTATGCAACCCAGGACATGTTATTTACAAGAAAAGAAAGTATCACTACTGTTAACTTTATTGTCCCAAGTGTGCACCAGTCTTCACCCCTGTTTGGAACAGCCTCCAGAATGACCTGATAAAGGAAAGGCTGATGACACAAATAGCTTTTCACTGCCACTGAAGGAGATGAGAGAGATTTTAATGGGCTGCTTAATAAAATCCCTATATATAAATCGTAATATTTTTTTAGAATTATGATAAGGAAGCAGAGAAGACAATGGCCTACTTGCAGGAGCTGCTGAGCAAATCTCACAAGTAGCCAAAGACCATACTAACCATGGGTTAACTTACTGGGGTGCCACAGCTTCCAGCATTCACAAAAATGGGACAAAATATATGATCAAACAGAAATGATCACACACCTCCTCTGCCTTCACCACACCACTTTGCCTCCTTCCACACCTCCTTCCTTGTGGAAAAAGCAAACAGGTACTCAGGAGGCAACATAAATTATAATTTTACTGATCAGTACTTTCTTAGAAGACATTGACAAAACCCCACTTATTTATTGAGTAGAATGAAACACACAGAAACACCCTAAAAGTTATAAAATACTGTTCACTGTTCTGTGAAGACAAAAAGGAGTCTGTGTTAAATAAAGCTTCATGAATGATTCACAAGGCCCAGATTTCCCTCTATTTCCAGCAGTGTTCTCAAGCCAGTTTAATATTTCTAGGTAAATAATTCATGCATTTTGTTTCTAGCAATAATGCATTCTCAGAAATGCAGACTGCACAGTACGCTGGGCTCCTTCCCTGGACTTTCCAGCTGTGGTGTCTGAAAGTACATCACTTAATTCCACTACTAGAAGTGATTAGTACCTGTTTTGGAGCATGAACAAGGAAGAATGAATAATGACCAAGCTTTTCAGGCATAGCCTGAGCTATAATATATGAAAACGGCCATGAACACAGAAAAGTAAAATTGGTATCTGTGCATTAGATAGACAGTCACCACAAATGATGGAATATTTGAGTTCACAGATCGTGAGAACTGAACACTCAGTATTTCCAAGTACAGCCCCACGATAATGAGGAAGAGCACAGAAAGATTTGAAATGACATTTGTGTTAAGAATGGTCTCCTATATATACACTCACATCCTTTGCAAGGATAAAGTTTGCAAGTACTGATGCTCTCCTTCTCAAAAAGAAGTCTTTATATATGCTGCTTTCTGACTTGCTATGGGGAAGACAATTATTTTACAAAGATTACTATTTAGCAGGTTTTTACTTTCACCCTGAAAAAGATTTCTACATAAGATAATATAGTAGTGTTGTATCCTACAGCATGCTAGCTGTGATAGAGCTGTAAAAAATCAGTTACAAGCTTATAGCTATTAAAACAGACCATTTTAGAACATTAAAAAGGTAACATAGTTTTACGCATGGATTCTGAAGTATAATTATCACACGCAGGTTCAGCTACCAGAACAAGCAGGGAAGAATATATTTTCTGAGTTATCTGCAGAATTATTTTTATCTTCCAAAAACTGGTGGAAGACTTGCAATCTCAGGGTCTTATAATGGGAGTAGGTTTAGGGCCATCATGCATACCAGCGATTATCCGAATCACTGCAGTGATTTATACCGGTGCTGTAACATGGAAGAGTAAGGAACCATGGTGTTTTTTGCCATTTGTTTCCAGAAGAGCACAGCAGTTGCTCATAATGACTACTCTTGTTATGTTTCTCCCTACTAGGTTTATGTCACAAACTAAGATGCAAAACCATTATGATCCATCCATGAGAATGGCTGCAGAACTACAGTGTGCTTGCATAATGCAGCTATTATGTCACTCAGATGTGCATGATATCCCAAATTGGGAGGGAATACAACTACTCTGAACACAATTGAAATCCTGTTCACTCTGATCAATGGCAATAAGTGGGCTGAGATCAATTACATAAAGCTCAGTATGAAGCATAGTATTAGTATTGCGGTGATCAAGTGCACACACAGAAACAGGAAAACTCGATGCAGGAGCTGAGGGCTGTCTTATTATTTGAGATGCAACCAAAGCAGAGATAAGAAAAAGTTATTTTCAATAGTATTTAATAAGTATGTGCAGATGGGAATAAAACCTAGGTATTGTCTATTTATTCATATTGCTAATCTTCTTAAAAAACAGTCTATTAACCACATATTTTATTGATGTCAGCTTCGTTTGCAGAATTACCATGAATAATGAAAAAATTACTGTACAAGCTCCAGAGACTCAAAAAAACTACAGCAAATTCCATTCTTCCGAATGTGTGTATCTCCTATGATTTTATGCCTCATTCTATTTCAGTTCCCACCAAATGATATATTCCAAGCTCAGAAAGGGAAAAGGCATGCACTATTGGAGCATGCTTTGCTACTAAATATTAATCACTTAGTCTCTCACCGGCAGTGAAATCTACTTTATCATCACTAGTGGGAATATTCTTTGATTCTGACAGAAGCCATTGAGACAGACTTGTAACAGCAACTGACAGAAGAACAAAACAGACTTTTCAGCATTTGGAATTGGTTTCAGTATTATGGCAATTACAGTTAATCAACAAAGACTTGTTCAAGTTGAAGCTAAATATAGTTATTGATTTGACTTTGGATTTTTCAACAAGGAGGTGTAAACATTTTGCCTCCAAACATTTCTGTAACTGGAATGTTCAGAGCTCTAGATCTTATCATATCATATCACATCTCTGGTAGTCTGAGATGATGATCTGATGCTATTAGTTTCACTGACATTTAAAAATTTTTCCAATTGTAGTTAAAAAAAAACCCGCCCTCTGCCAACTTAAAAATAAAGGTACAAACATAAAAATAAATTACAGAATTAGATCAGTGATATAATTCACTATAATGCTATCATTAATTTAATTGACACTATGCAAATTTACATTAGCTCTGGATATGCCTTTTATTTACAGGCTTTTATTTTAAAGATACAAAAAGTAGCCACACCAGAATAAATCTTGCCATTTAAGTGGGTTTAATAAATCAACAAAAACTATGAGATGCACTTTAAAAAAAAGAATCCGGTGAAAAATTACCAGTACTTTCCTTTGAAATACAGGTGACGTTTACCTATGTGCTAGGTGCTGGCAGAAACGCTATGCAGAATTTATAGGCATCTTTTAAGTATAGTTTAAGCAGCACTTTTGTTTGCTGCCTAATTCACCAAAAAATGAATTTCACTCTTTAGAGCCAAACATCTTCTAAGCAGTGGCGTTAAATTCTCATATTTATGTTTCAGCTTAGCCATACTTATAGGTAATTCTTGTCTTTGACAATTGTTAGGCTATTTCCTTCCAACAGGCAAGGCTATGCAGTCTGTCTCTCCAGTGTGCAACACCACAGAGGAAGAAGCTTGCAACCAGGAAGTTTCCAGTAATCAGATTTCAACCTGGTCTCTATACATTGCGACTGATAGTAGAACTAAATTCCAATTTTAAATAACTTATTATACCAACTGTGTGAATTCCTGATCTCTATTATGTCTTTAAAGTCAAGTACTAAGGTCAGTCTAAAGAAAGATTTTCACATGCCAGTACAATACCAGAATCTACTGCAGATGGAAGCGTTTGGGTTTTTTCTTTAGAAACCTGGTAGTCTTCAAGAGAGTATAACTAATCCATGTTGGGTTTTCAGCTCTCAGACAGTACAGTAGATCTCAAGCTTAACTGTCAAAAACAAAAGACCCATGAGGAAAAACGTTTGCCAACATGCAAGATGAAAAGGTGCCCTCCCCCAGCAGCAGTAGGAGCAATGACATGATCCTTCAGCCAAGCAGCCATAAGGTTCCAATGTGTTCATTGACAAGCAACCACTTTTTTATGTGTTTGACCAGTGTCCAGAGCCACCTTTAGACTGGCTGCTTATTATCACTGCAATACTTTAGCACACAAACATACAGAGACTAGGCCTACATACACTCTAGATGGCTGTTATCATTTAAGAAAGGAAAAGAAAAGAAACAAGTCATTCTGGAAACATGAAAGAGAAACATTTGAAAGTGAAGTTTTAGGTTTTTCCCCCTAAACGTCAAACCGCACCTTCAAGTCCCTGAGAACATGTAATAGGATAAAAGCAAGTCTGACAGCTATTTGACAACCCAGGTCTTTCAGTGACAAAAAAAAAAAAAAGTTGCAATTTTCCATGAGCACTACTAAGAGTGGCCAAGTTTCAGAAGAAGTAAAAACAATTCATTTGTTCCTTGTCTTAAAAAAGAAGTTCACAGATGTAAAGAACCTGAATATAAACTCAGGTTACAAGTTTCTCCTCCTTGTTTTCCTTCATCCATTCAGCTGGACTCTTCAGAGAGGACACATTTACTGCATGAGCCTCCTGCAACTGTGGCACAGTAAACACATAAAATGAATGGGACGTGCTCTGACAACCGCAAAATGCACCTTGGCACTTACACATCCTGGATTAACCTATGATTTCTTTAGTGAATTTGAAGAAACCATCAGTATGTGAATTTCAATATGATGTACATGCCTTATTATTTTTTTTCAAGAATACAAAGTCCAAGGTGGATCACATACGTTAGGTTATCCTGCTTTATAGCTAGTTAAGCTGTTCAGCACATACAAGACCCTGGCCTTTCACCACATTGAGCTATTGACCACATTCCCTGAATGAACCTTCCACTTTCCATAGTTTGTGGAAAAGTCATCTATCATTTTAACGTGCTTTGCAATTACTAGAACGGTGCCAATCATTCTGAGACACTTTCTTTCCTAATTCTCTGGGAGAATATTGTTCAGAATTATTTAGTTGTCAAAATGTGACACAATAAAGCAATAAAAAGGCTTCACTTGGTAGCGGATATGGATGAATAATAAAGAGTACAATCAACTTCTTTTGGGCATTGATGAATGAAACACTGAGCCTTCAGTCTTTCAAATAAAACAATAAATTACATTAGTAGATCAATAAATTAGCTGTCCCACAGATAAAGTCTGTGGGTCTTATTTCAGGCAGTTGAAAACAGACAGAAACTGGGCTGGGATCCTTCCAAATTGAGTAGCAGGAGCTTCTGTTCATAGTCAGTTTGATAGAAACACTTTTTATCTAGTAACAGGACTATTCATCCAGGATATGAAAAACACTTTCTTAATCCATCTTCTCCTAAAAGGTATTCTGTTCCATCACCTATCTCTCCTCAAAATGCTGCCAATATAGCAGGGCTTGGATTATTTTTGTTTAGGAATAACATTTTTCCCTCTTTATTGAAATTATATAAAATAAATGATCACAGAATCACAGAATCTTCTAGGTTGGAAGGGACCTTAAAGATCATCTTGTCCAACCATCAACCTAATTTTGACAAAAATAAACACCCACACAATGATGATTCTTTAGGTAAGTGAGTAGGACTAATAGGGGCACAGTCCTGTAGCTTAGTAGTTCAGACTTTCATCTGGGAATGTGAGATTCCTTGGAGGAGAGACTGAAGCAAACAGTTATTCATGTTTTTTAACCAAAACTTGTCCAACACGAACACAGCTTCCTCTACATCTGTAACCACCCAAAGGCATTTTCTCAAGTTTTTCAAATTTATATGTGGCCTCTCCTTTCATTACTTAAAATTTTGCAGTAAGCTTTCAAAACTGGGGATCTCTCAACTGGAAAGAGTACTCCTGTACAGATCCTGCCGACTCCACGTCCTGAGCTAAAAGTCGTGTCTCTGCTTCTACTCCCACTTTAAACAGTTGCAGGAGCTTCCCCCAGACTGTTTCTGCCAGACCGTCACACTGGGAACATAAGTGTTATTGCTTATCATGACAGCTAAACTTTTCTCAGGGTCACCACTTTCCAAAATACAATTGTATCAAAATAGTGGCATGACTGTATCGCAACCATTTCATTACCAGTAGTAGAGGTATCAGGTTTTGGTTGTTTGGGGTTTTTTATTATGTATTTTGCTGCCTTAAAAGAAATATAAAATCATCTTGAGTGCACAAAGGACCATATTGTTGTTATATATGACATTGACAGATGTACAGATTATTTTTACTCATGTGAGGAGTATCATTTACAGCAAATTTTAGCAGCAGTGATTTACTTTGAGTTCACTAATGAACACACCAGGTAGCATGGGACCCAGAGCTTACCCATGAGGAATCTCATTCAAACCATCCTCATGACATTATAACTTCCCATTGACAACTACATTTTAAGATCTGTCAATCAGCCAATTCTTAATCCATTTAAAATGCACTGTACTGCTATTCCCTACTGCCATTCTGTGTAATGTGGTAGGTGAAATAACTCACACGATTCTAAACAATATTATTATTGAAAAGTAGTCACGGCCTCAAGTCTCCCATTTGCATCTACCTTTTCTACCAGAGAACAGATTAGCATCCATAAACTAGGCAGAACTGAAGTTTTTAAAAATATTTCTTAGGAGACCACAAGCCTTTAAAGCTGATGACAGTTTGTCTCTTACTCTCTTAGAAGTAAAGTCTAAGAACTATAGGAAAAATCCTTCATCTCAAGCACAGGTTACAGAAATGTGTGAAACAGAGCAAGACAGGATGGTTGGAAAAGCTCTTTGAAATAAAAAATAACAGCATGTGGCCAAATGGCTGCCCAGAATCAGACATCCTTGACAGAGAGGCTGGGAAGAAACTGTGCTCCTAGAGGCTTCAACAGCCCTGAACAAGAAATACTGGCCACTCAAAAACTCTATCAGCCGACAAGGCAGACTGATTTCCTCATGGCCTTGGAGGAGCTCCCTGTGCACCATCTCACCAAGCAATTTTACGTGGGGATTGGAAAGGCAACACTTGGGATTTCTGTATGCTTAGAAACAAATTAACCATAAAATATGCCTCCAAATACATAAAAAGATAATTGGTCTCCACGATCTCAATTAAATATACATTATAGCAAACCTTCTGACTGCATTAAGATTTAATTTCAGTTCTTTCACAACACAAAACAAACACTCACATAACCACAGGCAATTGCAACTGCATTTCTGTATGAAGTTCTGCAAGACACTCCTGACGGAAAGAGCTGATTTTATTCCTGTGAATTCATAACTAATTTAAATTTCAATGAAGCAAGTGCACACCTGTCTGCACATTTTGTCTAGAGTCTTCAGTGCTGAACTAGGGAATCTTCCACAGAAAAAAAAAAAAATTAATACATTACGTATTTTAGGAGTTATGGATTATATTTTAATTTAACAGTTGCTGCTGAATTCAGTATTAGCATCTGGTTTATATACTCTATTCTGTAATAGCTTTATTGGCATAATGAACATACTACAATAAAATTTGTAAGAATCAATATCATATAATAAGCATTTTTACAATTGCAACGGCATATTATTCACTGTGTTCTGTTCTGCTGTAGATATGGCACTGACAAACATATATCCATAGAAGAAAAAAAGACTCTGCTTTTCAAAATCTTTAATAGATTTTTCATCAAGTAGGGATCAAAATACTGTTTTTCCAGGATAAATGAATCCATTTTGGCTGATAATGGTCTTCCACCAAATAAAAAACATGTAATTTGGGTTTGTGTGGCTTTTTGAGGTGATGAAGCAAAGGAGTTTGTTTGCTGTATTGTTTTTAATCCAACACTACTTGCAAATATTAGATGACAATGATAAACACAGAGTAGTCAGCTGTTTCAATTGATTCCCTGGACAATCTTTGCTATGCATGTCCCTCTCCAGAATATATATCATAATCAGATGTAGTACAGTGGCTTATATGAAAGTTTTACTTTAAATGTAAATTTTAAACGTTGGGTATGGGCAGATCTCTTGAAGAGACATAAGCTGAGTCAAGTGCACTGTTAATAAAAGAACTGGCGAGCTGCAGAAGCCACGTTCATGTGGCAAGAAATCACCAGATTGACCATCGTCACACGGCCCAGGGTCTTCACAATTTCTACAAAAACACAGAATGAATAAGATGTTCTAATGTACACAAAACAAACAAAAAAGAGAGCAAGGAAGAAAAATAAAGGGAGGCCTCTCAGTTAAATCCCTAGAACCCAGGAGGTGCCAAAAAGGTATTTAAAAAATCTTATCTTTCTAGAAATCTCTATTTCTTATTTTGTTGCTTGCTTTATAAAAAAGACACTGCTGTTAATCCTAACAAGAGCCCTGAGCCAAAGCTAGCTGAAGTCAATAGTAATATATTCAAAGCAACATTCTGGGGAGTTTGGATCAGGTCACTCCCTAAGAATCTCAAACTGAGAATATAAAATAATCAACAAATAAGATTTTGATTGTAAGAATTCCTCCTCATGCAAGTAATAACACGGAATTCAATGTTTCTTTGTAAGGACAATTCATGTAATCATTACTCAAAATTAAGGTGCAATCCTTTGCACATTGCTAATGTCCTGAGCTATAACACAAAATCAGCTCAGGAAATTCAGTCTAAAAGTTTATAATTCCACTGGTGTAAGAGCTTTCAAGCTAAGCCTCAACCTCTCATCGTCTCCTACCATGCTCCCCTAAAGTAAAAAAAAATTAAGTCTCCGATTCTTACAAGCTTATTACCCTTCTGCAGAAAACAACTGAAAGCTATACGTATATTAGGAAGTGCTGCAGCCCAACCTGTTGATCTGTAGGCAGAAAGAGCGCTGAAGATCTGACTGTATCTCTGGGCTTTTACTTCAGACTTGCTCTAGATTGGCCTCATGGACTGAACTTCCCTCATGGACTGAAGCACATGTGGGGTACTCCTGGATTGCACAGACTTTCAAGCAAGCTTCCTCTGAAAGGAATTCATTTCACGCACTTTACAACTAAACCAGAACGCAAACTGAAGCATAGTAAGCAAGGGCAATGGGGTAACTCACTTTGAAAGTGCAAACTTAATCCAAGCAAAAAGCTGGATGTAAAGGCACCCAAAAGATATCACCATCCTGAAAAAACTCACACAGATACATATAACCGGGAAGTCCAAGACTGTCCGTGTACCTGCACAGAGCGAGACTAACTTCGATCATAGTGCCCCATCTTCCCCAAGAATATTCAAGAAGTGATTCTCATTGGCAAAGTATCTGGAGACTTCTTGCATAACAAGAAGGTCCTTTCCAACAGCACTTGTATTATGATCTTGAATGTTGCGACAGGGCTGTGATGTTTCACCTGAATTGGCTCACAAATATCAATATGATGATTCACATGAAAAGTTATGCTTCTACTTAAAAGTTTGCAAGCCTGAGCCTTTAGTCCAGATGTTTGCAAAGTGCTGGATTAGAATGGCCAAAAATTTGTTCACAGGTGCTTTGCAGTATATAATATACACTATTATTCATCAACAGTAACTACACTAAAATCAAAGACAGACAGGGCTGGAGCTGGTAGTAATGAATACAAATCAAGCTGTAGAAGTCTTGCTTTTCTGTGTCTTTTTTCTTGTCCCTAGTGGTAGACAGAAATACTAATTATACACAAACAAAAGATTTTACTATGACCTCGGAATCACAATATCAAATGAATTTCTGATACCTAGCAAAACTGTTTTAACTAATATTTTATTATACAGTCCTGTTCACAAAGAGGTTATTAATCAGCTTTGTTATGTGGTTCAACCACTTGATTCCCAAATAATGGCCTTTCAGTTAACAGGAAGGAAAGTAAAATTATTGGAGTTTTGAGACTGCCCTTTAACCTTGTCACCTAAAGGGAAAAATAGGCTGTCATTAAATTAAAAGGCTTCCAGATTTCAAACTTGTCTTACAATGTGGTTTACACAACTCACTCGTCTTGTAAAGGTGAATGCAGACTTGATTGAGAGATGATGAAGAAAGAAAACTGATAGTGCGGTGACCTCTGTGGTCAGAGCCAACTCTAATAGTTCTGGGAACTGATCTTTGATTAACTTCTTCCTCCATCGCCCTTTTTTTTTTTTTTTTTAAGCCCTTTGAAATCTATAACAACAGTTCTCTGTATTAACTTTTGTACCACTAGTACTATATATACGTAACGCTTTCCAGAAGCAGCTTTGCAATAAATGCAGTCCTCATAAAAAGCGAAGTAGTATTTCTCAAGTCTCAGTTCTCTACAGCATTATCATTGCTGCAATGTGTCACTGAGACAAGATCAGAAAGAGAAACAGTAAATCCATGCTGTTTGTGCATGCATACCAGATCGTTTTCCTGGTTGGACAATTTTTTCCTATAGGGACATGGGACAGAAGAGCAATACAGTCTACCTGGTTGTTCCTTAGCAGGGTGGGAGAGAGAACAGGGTGCATTAAGGCACGTAGCACATTTTTGCTGCTTAGGAAAGTGAGTTGATTCAAGGGGCGCATTACCCCTGGGTAAAGATGCGAGTCTAGGATGCAAAAAAACATGGCTCAGTTTCTTATACTAATGTAGAGGCCTTGCCCGATGGCAGATATATCACTTATATACTGACTCATTTCCTCAGTTATGAAAAGGGAAAAAAAGCATTTTCATTCCTCCATAGGTAAATATATTCACAGTTGTAAGGCAATCCAGTAATGTGACAATGGAATTTACACGAAAACATAAAGCTAATTACATCGTAAAACTGGTCTCCAGCCTACCCATTGATTGCACAGACATGACAAAGGAACTGCTGTATGATGGGACTGGGCCACAAGGGCCATGAAGGATCCCAAATAGGCAGGAACAATATTTTCATAATTTAACCTGGTTTTAAGAGTTTAGAAGTCATCAGTGTCGCTGCAACTTGTCCTCTACGGTCTCTCAGTTGGTCAGAAAATTATTTTTATCACATAAGTTTAAATGAGTGGAAAATGTGTGGAATATGTGAAAATTTTTGCATGCCTACTGCAAATTCACAGCATCCATTTTTTTATAAGGATTTTTCAGTAAGCAGCTTACTATGCATGCAATGATTTCATGCA
Source organism: Arenaria interpres (assembly GCA_013399435.1). Taxonomy (NCBI): domain Eukaryota; kingdom Metazoa; phylum Chordata; class Aves; order Charadriiformes; family Scolopacidae; genus Arenaria; species Arenaria interpres. The sequence continues at coordinate 111,563 of VXAK01007451.1, forward strand.
GCTTACACAAAATAATGTTATTTAAAAATTAAAACAGACAGGCAGACAGACTGCAGTCATTCCAAATTCCTTCCTACAGGAGATTACTCCAATAGCCTAATAACGAATGGCCCCCCCAGTGTACAGCTAGGACCACTGTACTGGAGCTGTCATTTTCCAGGATTAAAATGAGCACCATCCAGCCTGGTAGCTGTTCCACCACTGCCTTCAGAAAACTGAATTATGATAAAGAGCAATTCCCATTAAAAATAGAGTATCCCCATTTTATGATTCCTTTAATCTCCTTTGGTTTAATTTGGTTTTGCATAGTTATGGATTCTCCATCCTGGTCTACTTTTACTGATAGAAAAAGATAAATATCTATACATATAGATGTAGGGCATTGTTTGACCTACGGGATTTTTCTAGAGCTGATTATGCCCCTGGCTCCAGCAACAAAAGGCACACAGCCTACTCATGTACCTGGGCCGAACAGAACCACCCAGCCAGTGAGAAGCATGAAACAAAGCGGAGCCAGCCCAAAGATACCCCTGGTGCCACTCTCAGCAGCTGCAAGCACAGCAACTTCTGTGATGCATACACTCCTTCCCCAAATATTGTGGTATTTTCCAAGCCCTGGTAGTATGGGAGATAGGAGAAGAAGAGACAAGGAATCGTACTCAGTCTCTGGTAATATCTAACCACTCAGGTACCTGAAGACAAAGGTTCAGGTAGCCTATAGCTATCATACTATATCATATATAGTAGGATAATTTACTACCCTGACTACTGGCTGCATTGTCTTAGCAGACACAGAACTTGTGCAACCGGAAAATCCATCTTCATTCTTCATCTACTCGGAAAAAGACCTCACAATTGTAATTAAATTTGCATTTGATTCCAGTATTTTCCTTACCTGTTTGAGGCTAGATTCAGTCTGTTAACTCTCTAAGTACATCTCAAGAAGTTGATGTGCGTATTTTTGCTGAACTAGGCAGTGCTTCCCTGATATGAAATCATCAGGAGCTGACTGGCACATTCATTCATCAATTTCAAAAGTGGCACTTGGTTACTGTCTTCCCCCCTGCCCCCCCCCAACCTTCCAACCTTTAATGCCCTGCTTTCAATATGGCATTAACTCTGATGTAACACAGCATTAACAGCCTGATGAAGCACCTAAAAGCATCAAAGAATCTCAGATAAAGTATTTTAATAACCACAGCTCCACAGAATTAATTGAGAAAAATAAAGGAAGCATTTTATTCATGCAATCATTTCAACAAACCTACTTAATTCATCAAATTTCAAATGGCTAGGAGGAGAAATGCATGTTTACTGACTTGTTCTAGACCAGCATTCTAGAAGGACTTTAGGCCTTTGTGTATACAAATCCCTTTGCCCTTTCCTGTCTTTTATCTCCCACCATCCTTTCCTCTGTACATAACGAGCTTCACAATTTCAAGCCATTTAGTCATATCTAAGCTTTATAGCACTTTTTTACTGATGGATGTATTCTTACGAAATGAAAATTGTTCTGTAATAGTAGAGATTTTTCAATAAAATAAAGTAGTACTCGGTATGCAATAAGTAAATACTAATCACATGAATAGTTTTTCATTGCATTTATGTAGCATAATATTTAATAATGTGGGTTTATCCCAGCATTTCACTAAATGATGTAAAATTCACGAATGGAATATGGAACTCATTCACCCAATTGTTCAAAATCTGTTCTCTCTCCTCATTGGTCTTCCATTCTAACATTTAAACTACAGGAACAGAAAATGTCCTGAAATATAAACTAGGGGGCTGTTTTGTATGGGTTTTGGTTAGTGTTTTTATTTATCCTGGAGATGGGGTTGTTTTTGGAGGCCTTCTTTAATTTGTTTAAAGTCTGGAAGAAGACTGGGCAAGGGGAAAAAAAAAATAATCCATTCCTGGTGTTGTGCTTCCCTGAATCAGCAAACAGAGATGAAGGAAAATCTGTGCAACTGGCATCCTCTCACAGAAAGGAAACCAAAAGCAACACTTCCCAAGGTGACCCTCCCGTCCTCTGAACTAACCCATACCGCTACCACTCCAGATAGGCACAATTCAACAGAGCAGCAGAGAGGACCCACCTTCTTTCCAGGAGAGGTGAACATATGACTCCTGACAAAATTTCTGCTATGGTTCTACCTGTGCAAGCTGAGCTCCAGCCAGAACAGCAAACATGGCCCTTCGCCCCTGGATGAAAACCTCTGCCACATCGATGATATTCAATGTAATTACTGCTTAGAGATGACTCTCACAAACTTTTTAGTTTCCTCTGTCACCCGCACCTCTAAAAGTACTAAATAAACTCAATCACAGTGAATGTTATTTGCTAAACTGACTGCTATGCAATCAAGAAGGTTCTGGTAGCAAACATGCAGGTGAACTTCTCCTTCAAAGGACTCTAATACTGAAAAATACCATATTGTCCACTTCCAAACTTCACATTTCTTTCTGTCTAAAGTAAACTGCCCAGGGGAATTCACAGACATGTGATCCTATTTTTTTTCCATTTCTCCCCTAAATAGATATGAAAGGGATATTGAGGGAAAAATACATTTCCAAGTGGATAAAGCACCAAATTATGAGACAGTGTCTTGTATGACTATAGTAAGTAATAAGGTAAGAAAAGATTATCATCTTCAATTAGAAGGCAATTTGAATCAATTATTTTACTTAGCTACTGGCTAGCAATTGCAAAGAATATTTGTTCTGCTAAAAAAGATAATAAAACCAATTATAAAACTCAACCACCCACAGAAGTACTACTTTACAACAGGTAAACACAATTATTTTTCTTTATAAAACTATTTTTCTAAACTCTTCTTCAGCTATCACAGACAATGTGTGCAGCCCTACCATTTTAAAGTAGTTGCCATATTATTCAAATTTTAATAGTACTTGCTGTACTCTTTGATACATAGTGCATATGCTACTATACATTGGAGAGACACAATTGATATAAGGAAGTATTTTCTAAAAGGTAGAAAGTTAATGTCTTTTCTTTATTTTTTTCTTACATGTTTAAAAAAACAAAAAATCACTCTTCTGAAAGGTTATAGCAATTGCAGAAGGTCCCTGAAAACTGGAAAAAGAAAATGTCATTCCCATCTTCAAAAAGGAAGACACAGGTAACCATGGGCCAGTCAGCCTCAATCCCTGAGAAGGTGACAGAACTAATCCTGGTAACACTTTCCAAAACTATGAAGGAGATGATGATGATTGAGAGCAGCTGACAAACTTTTTATGGTGACAATGGTCAAACACTGGAATGGGTTCACCAGACTGGCAGTAGAGCCTCCATCCTCAGCGATATTCAAAACCTGACTGGCAACAGCCCTGAGCAACCTGCTGTAGACAAAACTGTGCTGAGAACAGAGGTTGGACTAGACAACCTCCAGAGGCACCTTGCAACCACAGCAATGCTCTGATTCTGAATTCCAAAGTCTTATAGAGCAACAGCACTTGTCTTTCTTCATGGTTTCATAGTGTGGTTTTGGCTTTCAACTACTAGTACCTACCTTCGCTGAAAAACAGCAGTTAATGTTTTGGAGATTGAGTGCTGAGTATAAGAAAGAACCTTAGCTGACATAAATCAATGTACTACCATTGACATCAATGGAACTAATTCAAAAACTGCAGCTGAAGGACCTCTTTCCATCATTTGAGGTGCATCTTTTCAAGTTTTTGCATTAAACATTTATTATCATTTCATTGACTAGTATCTTAAAGTATTCTAACCATGCAAAAGAAAGTCCACTATGCTTTCTTCAAGAATTTAATTCTTATGTCAAAGTGAATGTTCTATAGCTGTAGACATAATAGTGAAAGAGTATAAAAGAAAGAATTTCTGTATCAAGAAAGAGTATTTTTCATTAGACCTTTGTTATGGCTGGGGAAAAAAAAAAAAAGAAAAAGAAGACAAGCTCTAAGGGAACAAAATGTTCATTACCCTTCAGATGTTTCTGCTTTAATTCAACAAAAGTTCAATTTTCAGCTGCCTTGCCTTCAATGAAGCCATATAATAAAATATAGTAGTATAAAATGCTACTGAATCGTAAGTGCTTGTTTCACTCGGAAAATAATTACTACTAGGTTGGAGAAGAATCTGAGAACAAAACATTTCATCAAAGCCTTCAGAAATTCTCTCAATCCATATGCCCTCACAGTCTGCTTTCTCACTGCTGTTTAGGACATGCGACATTCAAACTAACAGTCCTGAAGCTCTCAATGCATCAAAAAAATCTGCCTCCCCAGCCTAGTGTTGAGTTGGCAGTATTTATTGAGGATCCTGTATTTGTAACTCACTGTCATCAGCAGTAGCAACGAAATATTGTCTCTCAAACAGGAAACATTAATGAGATGTTAGCATTTTACACTCAAGTATTCAACTATAAAATGTTCTTTCTTCAGTGAAGTGGTTATTTACTCTGGACCATTCTGTCAAGGGCAGTGCATAACTTCTTCTAAGAGCCACTGCACAAGCAACAGAAAGGAAGTCACATTGACATAAAGCCACTTTGCTAGGATCACACTCCTCTAAACCTTCCTCTGCAGGGCAGAGGGAAGAAAGTTTGTCTTACTGAATACTCAATGCAGAAGACTGTTCAGCAAAGTATTCTTTTGCCAGATTCTTCTGGATTTATGAACAGAGTTGGTTGTAAAATTTCCCCTCTGAACCTGAATATTCTTCATCCATTTTCAATGTTATAGGCAATACTAAAAGACTCAGAAAAGCCAACAGCAAGATATAAGAAATAGGACTCTTGGCTATTAGCTTCCTTTCGCCCTTTAGGAGCAGGACTGCATCACAATCAAATTTCTTGAGTGAAATCTTGCCTTCATGGAATGAACATGGACGTGTTGGAGCAACAGCATCCCAAAGGAGACTAAAAACTATAAGATGATTTGGAATTCAGATATCCAAGTGCTTCCCAAGCACTTTTCGGTTAACAGACCCAAATTTGTTTGCATTTATTGCCTCTTTCAGTTGCACAACCTTTGATTCCAAAGATAAGTAGACAAACTTTGAAATATTTTTTGTAAAGAAATTCCTATTTATTAAGTCAGATAAGCCAGGTACAATAGGAAGAGGAATAAAAATAAAAGAATGTTTTCCTCTTAGGTTGAATACATCACCTAAACCAGAGACGCAGACATATTCAAGACTGCTGTTGATCAGTAGCTGGGGAGTAAATTTTCCCTCTCCCTCAAACCTGCAGTTCCCATCCCAGTTTCCCTCAACCACCACCTGAAGTATTTCAGCCATCCCAGTTATTTCCATTTGGAGGTTTTGAGAACTTGAACATTTCTACTGTAATTTTCTGCCTTTCTCCATCTCCTGCTAGTTCTTATCTATGTAGTTAAGAAAATCCCCAAAAAGCTTTTCACGGTAGCAGTGCTCAACTTTTAGTAATTTCACCACCTCCTCTAATAAAAATCTCTTGCCCACTGAGGCTGATGTAACCTTCCTGCTGAGTATATTCCTCAATACACTAAATTTAGTTTGGGGAAGAACAAAGCCCCTAGGAGTTACTTTGCAGAAACTAGCAGATACACATGATTTCTATACAGCTTTATCTTGTTTCATCCCTCTCCTAGTTCTTACAGCAGCTCATTTCAGTGACTGAGTAAACCACTGGAAAAAGCAAAACTTTCACTCATCAATGAAAAGCTATTTTAACTTCCCAGTACGCACGGACAAGCTGTAAGATTATTAGCAAGGAGAGCGTAAAGCAAGCATTACTCTAATTTCTGCAGCAATTCGTGAGTCCCAAGGCCATTCTGTGGCTCAGATCCCTTGGAGACAGGTAAATTCCCTCTCAGTAACTCCTTCTTGGTCAAAATGCCAATGATGTAAGGTTACACTGTCTGAGACTTCCTGTGGGATGAGGAAATTATCTGGATCCCATTAGGATATACAAAGATATCCTGATATAGAACTCTTCAGTATTTGTTAAATAAACAAATTTCTAGTCATTGTCAGAATCAGGGGAAAATAATTACTTTATAATTTTAGCTGTGACAATGTATATTGAGGTCAAATTTGCGCTAGAAAAATACTTGGAAGGTGTGAAATTTGAAATAGTTTTGGGGCTTTTGGTTTTTGGTTTTTTTTAATCTAGACATGAATAAAATTCCAGTGAATAAAATTTAAAATGTCACAGGAGGAATTTTTCCTTTACATCTTTGTTCTGACAGATAACCTAGATTTAGGAAAAAAAATAATAAAAAAAGCCACTATTTCCATGCAAATGTACTATTTTTACTGAAGGCAAACAAAAGGTTGTTAGTAAAAAGTGCAATATATGCTTAAAATTGCAAAGTGTGGGTTGTTTCCGTCACTTCTACTTTGTGACATGGAAAAGTTAAAAAAAAAAACAAACCATACAAAAAGCCAGAAAGGACGGATCATCATGAAGGATAATTTCTCTGAATCGTAATTGGTGAAAATCCCATAGATCTAAGAGGAAGCAACCAGGGCACTCCACGACTATTTTTTTCAGAAGGGCAAATGGAACTTTTTTTTCTTTTACTCTAAAAATTAGTTCATATTTGGTACTACAAATAGGGTTACCACTTGGTATGTTCTCACTAGACAAATATAAGATGCAAATTCTTTTTGGAAAATGGAAAAAAAAAATCCAAGTAGGTATGAGTAAATAGGGACCTAAATAGAAATGGATTGACTTATGAGTGGGTGAAGCTTCCATTCCAAGGAAGTCAATGGCAAAATTTTTGATGTCTGCAGGCTCTATGAACACTAAGTGATGTAAATTCTTCACTACTTATAAGCTGTGACATACTCGGTACTCAGTGGAATTGCGTCCAAAATTGCTACTGAATTTGTTCCAGGCTTTTGGTACCAAGTATGAGAAAACATATGTCTGATAAAACAAAACTGGTTCAGGGTTTTAACAAGGCCATGAGAAGCTCCACTTTTCTTGAAAGAAATATAAACTAATATTATAAATATCAGTTTTTAAAAATCAGTAGAAGTGAAAAAACAAAATAAAAACACAACGCCAAGAACTACTGTGAATAACTGTAAATTAAATCAGGAATGAAGCAGCATAGAAATCAAATCAAGGTCAAACCAGCAAGTTGACTTCAACATAGTATTTGAATCAAATAATCAAATTACTTAAATTGTTAGATTAATACGAAGATAACAAATCCTTTTAAAGCCTAAGAAAGATCTAAGGAGGCTTCTATCAGTTGAATTATAAGCCACAACTGAAGGCTTACATCAGAACATAACCAAGTCCTTAATTTAGACCCAAACAAATACTTTAATACCAAAACTCCTACGTAAAGTCTAAACTGATGCCTTAGGACCATCACTTTTTTCCTAATAGATCTCGCATGTTACAGTCATTTCTTCTTCCAGTAATTAAAAAAAACACCGTGCAGCCTTAAAGTAAAATTCTGATGAACCTAAGTCATAAAATTTCTGTACACCAAAATCTACAAATGCTAGTTAATATTTGACTATGCTAGATTCTTCAGGACTCAAATACAAAAAGTACAGCAAACACTGAGAAGCATATTCCCTAAGTCAGGTTCTAGAGGCATTTCAAACTGTAGACTATTTCCTCCACTAATATTTTTATGGATTTTACTGCTGCTTATATGGGTTTACACACAACCATGAGAAGAATCTTGCTGAGGAAGAATTAAAATAAAAATATCAAAATAGATTAAAAAAAAAGTTTACAGACTCTCAGATCTTGCAAATAAGTAGATACCCCAGGAAAAATAGTCTGGGACTAGGATGACTGGGGTTCATACCTTTTTTTTGCCATAAGAAACTTTGCAGCTGTGGAGAATTGTCAAGGGCTATCAGGCATTATTCTTTGGTGTTACAACTTCCTCTCACAGATCAGTCTTGGGATTCTGGTACATTAATGTTGTTCTAAGTGGTGTGTTGAACAGCAGAAAGTAGATTTTTGTCTTTACCTTACTTCTCACAGTTTCCCTCAGCTCTGGTCGTATTCCATACAAATCAGGCACAAAGCATCCCTCTGCGCACACTAACTCAGATTTGCGATGTCTCCTTTTCCTAGCATCAAATTGGAAAACCTAAAGGCTTAAAATTTCGTATTATGAACACAGACACACCAAAGGATTTAGGAGGGTATCTAAAATGATGTTTTTAGTATAGCAGGGTTTATATCCAGAGACACCATCTGAAGCAAAATCCAGAGAAATGAGCCCCTATAGCAGCCAGCTTGAAGCATCCAAGATCACAGGTTGGAAGAACTTTCTTTTGAGTAGAAAGCACAAAGGTAAAGCAATTAATCTCAATGCCTTCAACATTAGCCTCTAAAACGATCCTTTTCTTCTTCCCCCTTCTACAACTCCCTGACATGCCATACGGTGATACTTTAACACTGAAAGTTAAAAAAAAACCAAAACCCACAAGACTATTTTGGAGGCATCTGGCACAACCTTGCCCAGGTGAAGAAACCTTGCGATGACACACTTGTCATCAATTTGCAGAACACTCATCCCCACAAATTTATAGAAATAGCTGACTGAAAGGAACTAACAACCGCAGCTACTCAGCACTCATCTGTCAACAACTTTAAAAATAAATTTTAAGTCCTTATGACTACATGTCACCATTCATCTTGCAAACAACTAAATTTAGTAGGAACTAGGCTGTAAGTCAAAGAGCTCACCTTAGAAACTTTTAGTCTGAAAACAGAACAGGTATTTAAGAGCTTTACAAAACAGAAACCATTTTAGAACACAATTTAAATTGCATGAAAGGACCGTGTTATCATGTACAAGGATATTTCACATACCTCTAATTACAGCATGATGCTACTGTACAACAGTGCTGTAATCAAAAAATACAGCAAAGA
>VXAK01007451.1:120484-135683 GCA_013399435.1 Arenaria interpres
TACTTCAGCACTATATTGTTGTCTTTTTTATTAAATTACATAAAAGCTTCTTACTAAACACTTTCCATTCCAGCATACAGGCACTCAGCTAACCAGAATTTAGGGAAACTAGAAAAGAGAACAGTGCTTTTTCAGAGCCATAATCATGAAGACTTTTTTTCTTTCAATACTTATTTTTTATGAACTGTTTTTCCTCTTGTTCCTCTTTCAGCTCAGCAGCACTTTGTTATGTCACTTGTCTGAAATATGGAAACAAACAGGCTCTTGGGCTCACCTTCACTATCATTCTCAATCTACTTAAAAACTCTCAAAGATCCCTTCTTATCCTTGCTTACTAAACTCTTACTTCAGATCATCAAAAAACTGATATTGAAATCTCTGCTAAAATTGTAGTAGGTTGCATAAAATATATTACAGACTTTTGACATCCATTTTGGGAGTCAAATACCTTACACTTAGCCAAGTACTTTGTCTATTATAAACTGTGCAGCATTCAGCATCAACAAATATTTAATTATTCTATCCAAAATGAACCCAATGCAGTACAAAGCACTGAAAAATCCCTGCTCCAGAACATATCAGAGGGTGGTACTTTTGTCATTTATCTGAGAAACAAAAGTCAATTTGAAATGCCAACAAGAAGAAAGGATCCTTGGCTATCTCATGTCAGCATCCTTCATGCTACCACAATCACATCAGAGTCTTGGGGGAAAAAAAGCACCAACCAACTCTGCATAAAATCATAGAGGATGAAATGAAAAGTTGATTGTGTATTCCATGCCGAGCAGGTGTTCTACCTCTGAACAGGACAGCACTAGATGCAACTTTGAACCAAATTGATTTTGCAGTTTCCAAGGAAGGGCAAGATATTGGGCCTATGCAAAGGTGATGAGGGTGAGTGATAGTAGAAACTATCAGTAAAACAAAAGAGAAGTCATCTGAATGTTAATCAAAAGCTCCTGTTATTTCCTCCTGACAAATGACTGGAGTAAGGGCTGAGAAACCTTGGAAGAAATTCAGAGCTTAATGCTAATGACAATGAATGGAAATTATTTGCATCATCATGGACAGAGGATGCTCAAAGAGTCAGGACTGTTTGATCTTCTCTTGAATTCTGCAACATAATAATTATTTATACAAAGTATATAATAAGAGTTATAGATCTGACATTGCCAAAATAAAATAATGAAGCAGATACAGTAGCAGATAAAAAGATATAAAAGTTAATGTAATTAAAAAGATGAGACTGACCTTCACAACCACAGTGAAGTGACCTTCCTACATTTGTTAATTCAGATCTTCTAGGATTACAACCTTTAGCAAACCATATTCATGCAGACATAACCATTGACAACATTTCATTTTTAAAAGTCAAACTCCAAGGACAGATGATGGATGAAGCAACGTGATAGTGCATCATCACCAATATTATGGCACTTAGTCTTTTGTAATAGTGATTATTTTAGTACTTAAATAAAATCAACATTAAGCTCAAGAACGGAGACTAGATTTCATGAATCTCATTTCTTAAGCTGGAGATATAACTTATGACATTTTTTTTCTAAATATTTAATTCAGCTCTTTATCAGTTTTGTGTCTCTGTTCATCGCTGCAACATTCAATATCAATATGAACTAGTTTAACATACAGAAAACCCTACCAGGCCTCCAAAATTCCCTGAATTGCTCACCTGGGAGTTAGACATTTATCAGTTCCCACAGGGCAGAGTGGATTCCACCTGGATTTTGTAAGAATAAAGGAAGAGACTTATGCTGTAAAAGGTTTTCCTTCTTAGTGTCAGAGCCTAAAAGTGTTATGCACAGGGGAGGTGACTGCCTACAGATGATCACATCAAGACTTGTCTCACTGGAAGTAAACAGGAAGTTTACTATCCTTATCTCAACCTCCATTTCTCAACTATTTATTCTGCCTTACTCTATACACAGAGAAGAGTAAGTTGCTCAAATCCACTCCCAAAACTCCATCGTAAGTGTGATTCCTTCTCACACAATCCAAAGCATATGCTTCAGTGATGATAAACCTCTGTGATGCTGCCACTAAAGTTTACATATATCAATTAGAAATGTGCTTTACCAGATGCGTGACTGGCAGCAGAGCCAAAAAGGCAGTGTAAGTTTGCTTATCCCCACAAAAGCAGCAAGAGGCCCATCAGGGAAACACCACAAAAATCAGAAGAGCATTTAACGTGAAAATAGTTCATCCTTTCATCGAATACATTAGAGTAAGCCTCTTCCGCCAAGGTGACTGGAGGAACAGTTTAATAGCTCAGGCAACAAAATGAATAAAGTACAGACAAATGAAGAGGTATTGGTGTCTCTGAAAGACTTTTAGAACTAGTCTGTCACTGAAAGAAATGTATGCCAAAATTAGGTACAGGACAGTAAGGAGAGAGGCCATTTCAATTCACAGGTGCTGCTGCCCGTAATTCATACAGCAGCTTTGGAAAAAAATCACAGCTTCTTTCTATTTTAAATGGGGACCATTCCAGATGCTTTGCATTGGTGTCTGGTAGCTGACGAGCCTACATCTGCACATGGAATTGGACTCGGGGCTGGTCTTCAGGCAGAACCACAAATTTGAGTCCACGTTTGTGCTGGGAAGACCAGCCTTATATCCCACCACCTGACATTTCTGTCCAGACAATGGATTATATTAGAACATTCACAGAGCATTTCAATGCTCCCACTTCTACTTTCCAGTAAAGTCCAATAGCCTACAAAACAGGAATAAAATGCTATTCTCATAGGCAAGCACAAGCAAGTGTATGCTGGAAAGAATGCTTTAAAGAATTTGTTTACAAAAGTGAGTTGTGAAATAACTGTAATCTATTAGGAAAAGAAAACAGAAGAAAAGCAGATATATTGTGTTCTAAATGCAGTACAGGATCTGACCGTGATAATCAAACTGCATAAGGACAGAAATGTGTTGAGAAAGACATGTTAAAAACATAGCCATTTCATAGAGGTACATCTTCAATTCATTTTCTATACCAATAACACAAAAGAATCTACGGAAGTTAGAAACACAAATTTCCACTTATAACAGACAACATACTCAATTCAGGAAAAAAAGAAAAAAAGAATAATGCCTCAAGTACAGTAGCAAACAACATTTCTATTGTTTTCTTTCTCTGTAAGACAAGTGTTTCCTTGATTACATTAAGGACAGAATAAAGATTTTCTCAGAACATATAATGAACCTTTTGATCTTGCTGTCATCGGAGATCTTGAGGCAAGTGGTAATTAGACTGAGCAAAGCTTTGACAGGGCAAAGTTAGATTTATGGTGAAAGCATAACCTTGAGTAAAATGGCAGGAGTCCCAATGATTTTAACACAGCTACCGTATAAATAATAACATTCTCAGGATCAGAATGAAACAGAATTTCCTAGAAACAGGGGAGCTTAACTAGTTTTGGAATTCAGGTAGATCAGACTACTACATGCCTACCTTCATGCTCTCTCTAAAAATTTGTTGGTTTTTTTTTTTGTTTTGTTTTTTTTTTTTAGCTGGCATGCACTTTGCACACACTTTTTAAATATTTATCCTATGGAAAGGCCATAAGTCCAAAGATGATACTATCCATCACTGGAAGAGCTCATCCTTCTATCACATCTGTGCTTTGAAGTGAGGCAGGACACCCACTAGCTTCACTGGGAATAAAATGAGCAAGCCTACATCTAGGAGGAAAAGAAGAGAGCCCGCTGCTTTCCCTTCTTATAATTGTCAGTCACTTGCATTGGAGCACCAGTGACGTGATTTTAAGTGACCCCATTAACTCATATATGTGATATGCCACACAATATTTTATACTACATATCACATATGCATATATCATAATACCATGTAATATGTAATTCTATTCTTTAATCAAATAAAATGTATTTTTTTTAATAATGGCTTTTATAGTACTAACTGTTCATGCAAAACAGTCATCATGCTTTGAGCATCTAGAGTGAAGTTCTGTTTAGGTTTTGCTAAAGATTTTAGTCTGGACTAAATCCCACAACTTTCAAGTTTGAGGTATCACAACAAAAGCTACAAACACCTTAAGGGACTCCGACTTATGAGTGGCTTCTAACAAATGTCTTATGAGATAATGACCAGACTTTCAGAGGAAACGGAAAAATACTTGCCCAGAAGTCCTTCAGCAATCTGCCCATGGACAGCTGGAATACTAATTAAAACCCAGGATACAAAGCAACACTATGAGACACATGCTGCACCTCACGTCACAGAAGACCTGTTCTTAACAAGAGAAGCTGTACTTCTGCAGAAAACTGAGTAGTACATTTAGAAGATCAAGCTGTAAAACCCGTCATGTTTCTAAATATGCTCAGACTGATGTAATTCACAAATGTAGAATTATTTACTGGCATTTTTTTGCACAGCCTGGTATTCTCCCTCCTAACCCCAACTGCATAAGTAACCACGTCTTACTCACTAGTGCTCCTGAGATCAGTCACTTCTGACCTTCATCTAAATTAAGGCTGCAAGGCATTTATGAAAGGTCTGGTTTTGCAGGTGTCCCTACAAAATGCTGCCCATTACAGATGCTGCAAAAATAAGTGTGTTAGTTAATAACTGAATTTTCTTCGACTCCCCATGCTTCTTAGTGTTATACATTTTCCCTTAAATTATCCTGCAGGAAGAAAATAGAATCACAGAATCATCATCATCATGGTTGGAAGGGACTTCTGAGATCATTGAGTCCAACCACAAAAAAAACCCCAACACCCCCCCNCCCACTCACAAACCAGTAATCTTGGGCACTAGAGCATGCCCTGAAGCACCATGTCTACACGTTTGTTAAATACCTCCAGGGATGGTGACTCCACCACCTCCCTGGGCAGGCTGTTCCAGTGCCTGAGACCATTCTCTCAGTAAAGTAATTCTTCCTAATATCTAATCTAAACCTCCCCTGCCGCAACTTTAGACCATTTCCTCTGGTCCTGTCATTGTTCACTTGGGAGAAGAGGCAAACACCCACCTCTCTACAACCTCCTTTCAGGGAGTTGTAGAGGGCAATGAGGGTCCCCCTCAGCCTCCTCTTCTCCAACTAAACACGCCCAGTTCCCTCAGCCTCTCCTCATACGACTTGTTCTCTAGACCCCTCACCAGCTTGGTGGCTCTCCTCTGGACATGCTTCAGCACTTCAATGTCCTTCCTGTAGTGAGGGGCCCAAAACTGAACACAGTACTCGAGGTTAGGCTTCACCAGTGCCCAGTACAGAGGCACGATTACAAACTAAAGAGTTTGTCTTTTTTTGGAAACTGACAACTGTGCAGGTGTCTACTGGTTTGGATGCAATCATGTAACTGGTGTTAATAGCACTATATGTGCATTCAGTCCGGTTTCCAGCTGAATAAGGGCGGGATCCTTCTTCGTTCTCAGATCATTAGGAAACAAAGATTACATATGCCTCCCCCACCTTGCATGATGGGGAAAAGTAAGGTAATCAATAAAAACAAACTTTTATAATCTGATTTACAGTCATTTCTTCACCAGATATGACCAACATTCTACACCACCAACACATAAATGAGATGGCTGATCCGAGCCTACAGAATCCAAAATCCCTACAGTGCATGGCCACCTGCAGCATACATGAATTTCTGAATTAAAAATTTACCACTGTGCTAACAGTTTTATTTTGGCCATTTAATCAACTTGTTTGCTTCTGTCAGAAAATACTGTTATCTCCCCTGCAAAATAATACTTAAGGATTTCCATTGTCAAGAGTAAGCCTAAAAACCAAATAACCTCTGGGAGAATCACCTATCATGAAACACATCACTAATCCTGCATCTGAACAGGATACTCACCTAAGGGTTTTCCACACTTATCCCTGCCACATTAAATATGATGGAGTGAGGCTGTCAGTGCAGCAGTTCTCAATAGGCAAGTGTGTAGCATGTCTTATTATGCTTTGAGGAACAGATTCAAGCAATGAGTCATAAGAGCTATAACGGCTGACCTCTCTCATCTCTTTCACCTGCTTGCACATACCCCGCAGCTCTACACAACTAACAAGGATTTCCACCTGCTGCATTTTGGGTACATATGCCTGAGCAAACTGGAAAAGAGACTTTTCCATACAGAAAACCCAACAAAAGCCAAAGCTAAGGAAGGAGGTTTATACTCAGATTTGAGTTAGATGTAACATAAGTTTCCAGGAAGGAAAGAAATGAGAGTCAGTTTGCGGAAACATAAGACTTTGGTCATTTCTATAAACACAGGCTTCTTGAAGGAATCAGCATTCATGAAATTGTGCTTTTCCTCCCATTTCATAAGGTGACATCACAGTATCCAACTGAAGAACTTAAATTATTAACTCTTGAGCTGTTGGAGCAAGGTAATTTCTGCATACCTAGGGTCTCAATTGCATGATGGAATACAGGACTCTCTCTTGAATTTTTCACTTATTCACACAGCTTGACAATCAAAAAATACCAGTCTGACCTGGTTAGGCCCACTATCATATCAACAGCAGGCAAGAATGAGCTCGTAGATGAAGAATACTTCAGTCTAAGTTTACTGCTACCACAAACAATAAAGTAACACTTCAAATCCCAGGAGACATGCCACTATGAAACCACTGTGAGGCAAAATTTACATATCCCCCAAATCTATTAATAGAGTTGTAAAATAAAAGAAACCCCAGTTTCAAATATTTTATCCTTGGGTTTTAAATTTAAACTTATTTCTGTGTGGACGCACTGTCATCTAAAATCAGACTACTCTAAATTTGTGATCCCTCACTAGCTACCAAGCAAGGAGTTTGCCTCATATTACCTCCCTGTGGGCAAACGGCATTTTCTGCAGAGCAATTCTCTTGGAACTACTTCACAGAATCTTTTAAAAATTTAACACATTTCTTGGAAATACTGCTTGCCTTGGCAGGTACGACAGAAAGCAGGGCACAGACAATAAGCATTCTGATATTATTCTACTTAGTCTTTGGTTTGTTTTAGTAGCTCTCCCTCACTCGGTGCTGCTCTGCACAGAAATGTCTTGCTTTTCAGGAAGAAACATCCTTTCTTGATTAACACACATGGACTCTGAACTCCTGAGGCTTTTACTAGTTTCTCCAGCTTTGGCACATTTCTTTATGTTTGATCCAAACTTCACCATTTCACTTATAAGGCAGCATATTGGGACAGGGAAACATACGGAGGCTAAAGAAAGCTACTGAAATCCATTTGTTACAGCAGCTCCCTTCAAAGAACTTGATTCAAGTTCTTTCAATATTTTTGCCATTCGTTAGAGCACAATCACGTTTTTTGGCATTAAGTGCTAAATATTAGCATTCAGACACTGAAAGATAGGTGTATGTGAAAAAAAAGGTCATTGGTCATTGAAACGATATTATGATACCAAAAAGAATTACAGGTCTAGATCATGTTGTAAGCTATTATTATTCAAAGATGTCATGATTAAAATTTTTTTAATACTGACTTGACATTTTTTGCTTTTAGCTTTTTGGGGAACTGCTTATTTTAAAATGCCACACAACACAGAAATTACGATATATCCAGACAAGGGTAAGAGGTGGCGGCCTTCTGGTAACATGTATCTAATCTTTGTAGAGCTTCATTCAACAGAAATATGATTGCGAGAGTAAGTTCTTTGTAAAAGCATCATAAAAACCAGCACTTTTCAAGAAAAGCAGGTTAAAAATGTCTGTCAATTACTATGTACTTTAAAAAATAACTTTCTACTTAAAAATTAGCTTCAAGTAACCTTATTAAATAAAAATCAGTTTCATGCAGTGTTGAGCACATGAAAAAAAAAAAAGAGTACATACAGTGTTGAGTACCTAAAAAAACAAACCCTAACGAGATACAAGTGCTATTAGGCCATTGACAATCCCTCTCCTTTGCATCCAATCCTGAAAAAAACAGCATACAGAAAAACATGCTTTGTGGCATGCACTGTGTCCTGGTTTCAGCTGGGACAGAGTTAATTTTCTTTCTAGTTTTGTTTCAGATTTGGTATGAAAGCAATGTCAATGATACATATTGTTTTAGTTGTTGCCAGGTAATGTATATGGTTTTCAAGGACTTTTTTGAGCTTCCCAATCTCAACCCAAAGAAGCCTAAACAGAAGGGCCAATGGACTATTCCATACCAAGAGATCATGTTCGGTATGTAAGTCAGGGTTTGCTGCAGGTGGGGACTCGAAATCACTGCTCGGGAAGGTACCAATTCACCAGATGATAGGATTGACTTTTTATTGTTATTGCTATTGTTATTTTGCTTTTCTGATATTGTTCTATTAAGCTGTCTTTATCTCAACCCACGAGTTTTGTTTTTGGTTTTTTTTGTCTTTCTGCTCCTTTTCTTCCTCTTCTCCCTACCCTTCTTGTGGGTGGAAGGTGGGATGAGCAAGCAGCAGCATGGTCCTAACTGCTGGCTGGAGTTAAACCACGACATACTGTAATTCAGAATATTTGGGCTTTATCAGAGAAGGTCACGCAGCAGAGATTTTTCATTCCACTTCATGAAAACCATCCACCCCAAATGACTATGTGATTAACTGCATGACTTCAGCTTAAACACCTCAGCACCTCATAAGATAAAATGCGAAAAGACCATTCAGCACAAGTTCTCCTTTTAATTCAAATTAATTCAATAGCCATTAAGCTGATTTAAGCACACAACTGTAAATGTTAGTCTAGACATACCACAAACATTTGTGGATTACTCCTGGTAATCAATTTAGTCCAATTAAAACAGACCAGCAGTGTAAGCATATCCTTTAGGATTTAATATACATATTATGTAAATTACATCCGCAGATTATTTTTTTTTTAATTAAACTTTACTCTTAATTGCTACCCAAGAGCTTTGGGTAAAGTCACTCTATTGTTTTGTGGAAGAGTTTTTCAACACTGGAATGTGTTTCTCTCAGGGTTTGGAATTTGAAGGTAGTCATCACCATGATATGGCAAGAGCTATAGAGACAAATCACCAAAATAAGGTTCATGATAGATTTCATAGGTTAATCAATACTCCTGATGGGGAGGTATGTCCTGCAATAATGAAAACACACAGAAGGGAGTGAAGAAAGCTGAGTTCACTTCCCAGCGACACACCCTTCCCCTGTGATGCTAGGAAAAGCCTCTGAACTTTAAAAATCAGAAAAGATAGACTAGAGAAGACACCAACAAAGAATTTATTTCCGTCCCTCAAATTCCTTCTCCCCTTATCTCCTTCTCCTGCAACTTTCCCTGCCCTGCTTAGACACAGCTACATCTACACCATTCCTGGCAGATACTTGTCTCATCATCTGATTTCTTCCCCTTTAACCATGCTCTGTTTCAGATCACAGAGCAATCTTGGAGCACACAAACCAGAGTCCTGCACAGTGAAATGGAACTTCTCCAGGAGGGTACCTGATGCATTTCAGCAGCAGTTATCCTTCCATCTATGGGACCAGTCTGCAGCTGGTCTGAAATAAAACACCCTTGCTAGCATATAGGGTGGAAGTTGGTCTCGGTATCAGCTGATTCAGTCTGAAAACCCTCTCCTACAGGCCCACTCCACTCACTAACACAGACACAGCCTAAATCAATCATCTCTTACCATATCAACTCTGGAAATAGAAAGTTTACAATTTTCTTCTCTTCAACTGCTGTTTTCATTTCTTTAGTGCTATGCCTTCATTTCCTCACATCAGACCAGGGATAGTGATTGTGCTTCTCATTGATAAAGCACCTGAGTATCTTTGGAGGAAAATATGCCATCTAGATGATGCATATCTTCACTGAGGTCATTATTTCCATCAGTTCCAGAAATAAGAGACTCCTGCTCAAAGGAAGCAGCCCTTTTTGCACTGATGCAAAGGGAGGAACTGCAGCCTACTACTAGGTAATGACTCATGAGTTCATGCATATGGCTCTCAATGAAGAACCCAACAGAGATTTATTTAATGTTTCATTCTTCATTTAAGAGAACGTTTTAGTTTAGATGCACAGGAAAAAAGGCTGGCTTATCTCCAAACTCAGGTATGACAGTCAATTTTTGAAGAAGAGAAAAGTGATTTCTGTTTACGTTACAGAAAACCAGAATACCATAACCACAGGTAGCAATCAATAATGATTTAAGCTAAATCAAACATTGTATCTGTAGGCAAAGACAGGTATATATGACAATAATTCATACATTATATGTATATTAATAAATCAGTCTCAATGCAGGCTAGAAAATAAGCTTTACCAGCTTGTTCCCATTTAAAATAAAAGCATGTTAATCCATTCTCCAGTTGTTTTGAAGCACAATAAAAGCAAGAAAATCACAGACCAAACTATATCATGTTAATGCAATTGATAGATCATAACCAAACACCAAGCCAGAAATTTGTAGTTAGGGCTGACAGCTCATCTGTTTCAGAAGAACTCGTGCCACTGAGATGGTCTTTTTCCATTTCACAGCCGCTTTAAAATAAGACAAAATGTCATTCTTAAGTCTCAGTTTCTTCTCTTTGTCATTTCATATCACAGCTCTAATTTTATTTAAACATCCTCCTTTTGTTGTGATTACATCTCTCAATTTGTTGCAATACAAATTAGAAAGATATGTGCCAGCTTTTACCATTATCAGCATAGTTTTCTCACTGTGTCTTGATTAATTGCCCATTATAATAGATGAAACAACGGAACTTACATTTTGAGAGTGTCTTTTGTTTGCATTATGGAAGGAAATTTAAGTCCCCATAGGGAGTTGCTCTTTTGCCATTATCATAATTACATGTTTTCGAACTAAACTATCATATCAGCACATTCACATTGCCGTGATGAAGGATGTCAGGATTTTCATCAACTCTCTAGTCAAGTAATAGCCTCACTTGATCCAGTAAGAGAAAACAATTCTCTCATGGAACTCAGTACGCAAATAAAAAAACAAAAGACATCTCTCTAAACGTAGAAAATACATGTACTGGATAAGAAACTAGAGACAAAAGAAACAGTATCCATAAATGGAGTTCAATGTGTCAGAAAAAGACAAAAAATTTAATATTCAAATGTAGTTCTCATTTAACGTTAGAATAAACAAATGGAACTAGTTTAGTAACGAAGCATCATAATTTCTGCCTAAACTCTCTTTAGAAAACTCTTGCATTATTTCAGAATTTAGCATTAAAAGTAAAGTAAAAATAAGTAACAGTGATAGTAGGACATGTAAAATATCGTGGTATATATGTAATGAAGAAAAACCTCAGTCCTGCTGACTGTTTTTGGCCAGAGGTTTGGTTAGTCACGGAGATTACTCTGGTGTCTCCTTGCATTTCAATGGACTGAGGATTTTGCCCTTGCAGCGAAAACTGATTTTGCAGTCTGGCAGTTTCATAATCCTCAATCCCAAGTCTTTGGTAACTTCTCATTCACCTGCCTGTAGTTGCCATACTCAAAAAGGTCATGAAAAGCAGGGAGACTCTATGCAGGAGAGTCACTTTCTCCTGTGTGACTGGTAACTTCCTTGCTCCACATATTTCACCTCAGGAAAGCGTGAAGTATGTGTCCCATCTAACCTTAGATGTGCACTGTTTCACCGAGGCTGCTATTAGAGGCTCCTGGAGTGCGTAATAGCCTTTTCTTTTGCTTCTTTCACATTAGTGGAGGCAGTGACTGCCTTTTCTTCTAGCTATCAAATAAACTGATTTCTGACAACTTCTGAGTAGTCCGGATCCATAAATTCTGGTCTTCTGCTAAACGGAAGCTGCATCCAAACAAATATGAAAACTAGAAGGTAAATAGTCATGTGTATTCTCCATTAAATGCAAACCTGAGGAGAAAGTTTTCTCTTTTTTCCCTTCCACTCTGTTGCACAGTTTAGTGGGTTTGATGTGGTTTGAAGTTGCTATGGCTTATCCATATCCAAAGTATTTCTCTCTTTCTCTCACCCTAGCAGAAGTCTACTTTCTTGTCTGCACCTCTTTGTACATCCTCTGACTACTTCTATATTCTGGACTCAACAGTTAGTCTTCTATTTTGCAGATACCATAAATCTGCTCCCTCTTTCAGGCAGATACTCTAAATGATGCATTTGCCACCAACACAGTCTCTCAGGCTAAGAGCAAACAATACTTCTGAGGACTCAACTCCAGCTTGTGGCAAAGGTGAGCCACAAATTTTACATTGTGGGAGAATAATAATAAATACAAAAAGTATTAATAATAAGAATATTAATATTAAGAATAAGAATAATAATAAATACATCCTTATCAATCCTGAGATCCATTACTCAGAGTTTGAATGCGGTTTTTATTCCTACACCCCCAAATAACCTCTGTGGCTCACAGCAAGATTTCAGTCTTACAGTGGATTTCTCAGGTGCCTGGGTGGCTCTGAAAGTCAACAGAGACTAATACTAATAAGCCACTTTAGGGAAAAATAAATAATTAGGTCTCTTTAGTCAAACTGATTCATTTTCTTTCACTTTGTGCTGATTTTCTGCATTTACCTTTCTGTTTAAAGAATAAATTTCTTAACTGCTTTTACTTTCTAGATTAACCTATTGCATCTGCATCACCTTCAATATAAGTGACTACTGGCAAGAACTCATTCTTGTTGTCCTCAAAGCCATTCAACCTTTTCTCAAGTGCTGTTTCCTGTTGGCAATCAGATTTGAAGCACAGGATACAGGAACAATTTATCTGTTTTCTGATGCTCATTGGTTTCTGCGCACAACAGGAAAATTAAGGAAAGGCACAAGAAACACAACTCACCTGCCTATCTCAACTTCAGTCAGATAAAACTTGATCTGAGGTTAACCTGGGAATTGATAACTTAATGGAACAGTTATTCAGCTGTCAGCTAAAGGTAAACAGGGGGAAAAAAGACCGACAGGAGGTAGGCTAGATATCTAAGAACTAGATGTGAGATGACTTTAACTATCGATATGTCACAATGTAATTTCAACTAAATACGATGCTAGTATTTAGAAGACTTCAGGAAAATATGTCAGTCAACACCAAAACATTCACAGAAGGAAACAGGTTAGAAATTCAGAAAAAACATTTCAACCCCGAAGAATCTCTACCTTTAGTAACATCTCACATTTTCTTTAAAGTGTTATAATTAATTGGGGTGTAGACTCTTCAAAGCATTAATGCATAACTCCCATTAGCACTAATGGAAGTTAGACACACTCATCAAAGGGAGAATATACTTCTATCTTTACAAAAGTAATTAGTGTGTCACAAAGCTGTATTTTTAAGTTATCACTCGCATGCTATACAAGCTGAGTACAAAGGTTTGCATTCATTTACATTCAAATTATGCACTTAGAAAAGATTTTTCCTCCACTGGAAGGACTGAATGCAGGAAATCAGTTTGCTATTATGTTAAAATAATACATCGCAAAATGCAATAAAAATAATTACCCTTATAATTAAAGGTTGTCAAAAAAATCCCTTATTTAAAGAACTTTTCACTGCTGTTCTGGTAAAGATGTAATCAGGTTATTTCTGTCTATGGTCCTTTATTTAATACTCTCACAAGGAATCATTACGATTTCATCCATCAGCATACTGTTTTGGTATATCTAGATTATCTATTTGGGGACAGACTTTTTAGCAGAGCCTCTTGTGATAGGAAAAGGGGTAATGGCTTTAAATTAAAAGAGGGAAGAAATTTTTGTTACAGTGAGGGTGGTGAAACACTGGCACAGGTTGCCTAGAGAGGTGGCAGATGCCCCATCCCTGGAAACCCTCAAGATCAGGTTGGACAGGGCTCAGAGCAACTTCATCTAATTGAAGATGTCCTTGCTTATTGCAGGGGGCTTGGACTAGATGACCTTTAAAGGTCCCTTCCAACCCAAACTATTCTGTGATTCTATGAACATGCAGTTACTCATGTCTTAATAAAGATGGTGAACTGATGGCACTTCTAAAATAAAAAACAAGTTCATATTTACTTTTTTCATTTACTCAGTAAATGCTCTGACAAAGCAGTAAGCTTTATCCTTTCTTGAGGAGTGGGGAAGAGGAAGGCCACAATCAACTCTCAAGGAAAGCACAAGAAGTCTTATAGATGCCTGTCTCTTTTCTGAAACTATTTGTTCATTAAGACTAATCAGCCCAAAATGGATTAAAGCCCAGTTCTCATTCCAGTGCAAGATTCAACACTGTTAAAAAAAAAAAAAGAACACAACAAAATATAACAAAAAACATTCGTGCAACAACCCATCTTTGCCTGCCATATCAAACCAGAGTTTCCCTGTGCTCAGCACTGTGCACTTAGTAACACTGCCAGAGATAGTGGCTGTCTATAGTTTCTCAGTATCAGGTCCCCTACTTGCTAGAAGATCAAATGTTTTTCTGAGCCCTGAGCTCTTCACTCTTGTCTAAACATCCACTAACACACAGTTCGGCAACTCCCAAACAAGGAACTCCCTAAACTCTTTTACACCTAAGAGCAAATGTTATTTTGCAAAGTTTTATTTCTAAATTGGTAGACAGACTCACAGTAATGCTCTTATCAGTACTCCCAAAAAATCAAGTTTCATGTTATATGCAAAATTTTCTTTTTTAATATTCCACAAATAAAACATTAACTTTTATTCAGCAGAGGCATTATATTTACTAGAAATACCAAAAATTCCTGACATTTCTTGAAAACTCTTTGCATTACTGAAATTCTAATTAAAAATTAATATTCATATATTCAAACTTCATTTAAACTGAAATATCGTTTTTTGAATCTCCATAATAATTTAAAAATACATTTCATTATGATAATGTAATGAAGTCGAGTACTAGGTACTAAAAGAACAGGTATTCACTGAGTATCTACACATATATCAACATACCCAGTTCAAGATACTGAATAAAATTGTTTGAGAAGTTTTTCTCTGAAGCTTTCTATGTTGAGTAAAAGAAGAGAGTAAAAGAAGAGAGTAAAAGAAGAGAGTAAAAGAAGAGAGTAAAAGAAGAGAGTAAAAGAAGAGAGTAAAAGAAGAGAGTAAAAGAGGGACACTTAGTCAATCTCTACAAATACCCTCACTAAGAACTAAGATAACTTTCATCCAACACATTAACAGTGTTGGGAATTAGGAAATTTCATGGTTTTCAGCAAACCTACTGTCTTCCACATGGAGTTCAGAAATTCCCTCAAACCAGCCAAGAGTCAGGCTAGTCATCCCTCTACCTCCATCTACTATAAACCAGATGGGGGGG
>VXAK01007451.1:135711-212652 GCA_013399435.1 Arenaria interpres
GGGGGGGGCGGGGAGGAGGTAAGGGATGAGGGGGAAGGACACACAACACAGTACCTGAAGTAAAAAAATTGTGAAATTGTGCACCTTCACTTTCCGCTCTTTTTCAATACTCTTTTCACTCAGACATTAGCTATGTAGTTAAAATATAATTTAACTTTATATCTTCTACTGAAATAATAAAGTCAAATTATTGTTATTTCCATTATAGTAACATGCATTGGCTAATCAAGGTCTTCAAAAATAGAGTTTTGAGGCCAAATTGTTTTCAACTAAGAATTTACCACAATAGGAACTCAAGAAATAGCTGTAAAAGAGAACAGAGTATTAAAACAGAGAGGAACATTTATGTAACACTTTATATGATCATTTCAAATTGCTAAAAACAGAAAGGACTAACTTGCTAGAACAGTGAGTCCTTGCCTCTAGGAGGACAAGGTACAATGCTGGATATGAAAATGGAAAAAAGATTAAAATTCATAATTTACATAAATTTCACTACAGGTGCAGTTATGCAGAAAGCAAAGAACTAGCATCCACCTTTGAAACATCTCATAACAGGAGCCCATTTCCATATCTCTATACATCTGGAATCCATCAGAAATCAATGGAAATGCTGCAGGTTATAGTATTAACTCTGCAATTGATTTCCTTGAATGGAACACAACATCATAGTTTGGGTAATTGATAATGTGGTTTGGAGCTGTCATTGATAATATGATTTAGAGCCTCCTTTTCTAAATTGCCCATAGAGATGACCAGAAAACAAACTATTGAAGAATGCAAGCATTTTCATTCCAAATTAAAATAAATTGAAAATCTCATACTACTTTTTTTCTAAGAAAAGATTCCTCATAATTTCAAATAGAATATATTGAAATACTTGTTTTTTAATGCTGAACTGTTCACGGTGATAATACCAAAACAAAGCATTTTTTACACTAATAGTGTGTACAAGTAATATAAAATACATTAAAATAACAGAGGAATGTCAACATGAAATGGTTATACTGAAGAGAAGATTTCAACATTTAAAGAAACAAACAAAAAATCACATTATCCCAAATGTGAGAAAGCCAACGTGAACTATTTGAACCTTGTTCACAAAGCTTCGACACAAGCACCCCTTCATACAAAACTTGCAAGTGAAGATTAACAAAAGAAGAAGAATTGTCAGTAAAGTTTTGTCACAAAAATATCTTCAACTAGCCATAGCTGTGACTCTGAATCTAACACAGGTCAGTAGTAGCTGAAAACTTATCATCATCTGACAGTTGCTTAGTGACCTTTACCGATGAGTTCAGTCAAGATCTCGGTAACAAATACATATATATTTGTTATGATTCTAAATCATCATTACAGAATTAACAGACCCATTTTGGCAGACAGGAGGTAACTACAGGCCTAAAAAGAAAAAGAAAAGAAGCTGGCGCCTTATCCTAGAGATGATACTCTAAGATGGGGTCAATAACTATTACTTTTGAAGCTATTACAACTAATTCTCATATAGTGCTTGTCCTGCAATAAAATAGATTAACTTACCTGCTTGATGTTTACTTTGCTATTACTTACTGAGGACTCTAAACTCCTGGCCTTTCATGTCTACATTTTTAGTTTCAAGTACTTTCAATTTTTACTTTCAAATTGCAATTCACAGAACTGCAGCAAACTTTAGGCTTCCAAGTAGCTTTGGCTGAACTTAAAAATCAATATTCCACATGCAGAAATTTTTTCAGCCCTATGCCTAAAGTAGGCTGAAAGTACAGAACACACACTCTACATTTCCCTTTGAAGTACTTTTAAAATAAGATGGTCTTTATTCATCAAGTTCTCAGCTACAGAAAAAAAACCCTCTCAAAACTAAAGACTTGTTTTTTCCCCTGAGGAGAACAATATGATGGAAAACCTCAACAAAAACTGGGTTCAAGTTGAATCACTCTCAGCATGGGTTGCCAATATCTAAATTCTGTCAAAAACCTGATTGTTTCTCCCGGTCCCATGTTTCAGTAATTTTATTTCAACAAAGTGCTCAGAATTTAATTATCTCACTGGAGAGGCTATGGGCTTGTATAGCCCTATTAATGGATCAAAATCAGTCTATGTTTATGGATTTGGCAAAGCGATACATATGATGATTACTAGTTGGCAAATATCTCACATAAATTGCCTAGAAACTTTGTCAGATCAGATAAACAATCAAATACCAAGTTCCCCCTGGTTCATCTCAGCTCTATAGTCTTGTACAGACAGTATGGGGACCACCTCTGACTTCTGCAAAACTAAATTAAAAATGTAATTAAATCAGACTTTAAAAAAAAGTAATAATTTAAAGTTTATAGTACTTTTGTTCTGCCTGCACTTCACACATCCCTAAATACAGACATTGCTAATGGTAAAGCACAGTTTTTGGCCAGACAAAACATCAAGCAGGTTGCCCCACCAGTTGCTCCTCGGGTACTGTGTCAACAGGATTAGGCCAATAGAATGGCTTTGGTCTAGATTTGGGGCTGGCCACATGAGTGACACATCACATGAGTGCCTTTAGCACCAGCTTCATGTCTCCTACTCATCACTACATCTGGCTCTTGTCTCTCAAATGTCAGAAAGACTATGATTAAGTGGAAATTCTCACTGCCTACATGTGTCCTGCCAGAAGCTGCCTGGAGTTACACAGCAAAGAGATGTCCTTAATAGGAAATACATACATCCTGTGGCAGTGATGAAGCGCTAACATAGGCCTTTGTGCTCTCCATTGGATCACCCCTTCATTTCTCTCTTCTGTTCCTGCCTCTGCTTTCTCTTTACCTAGTTGTCTTCCCTTTTTCTGACTGTATTTGTTATTACTTGTTTTATGTTTTTACTCCATAGATTTCTCCCTCCAATGCTTTTCCGCTCTAATCCTAAAAGGAACAGATCCAAGGATCCAGTTTGGATCAAAACCATGTAACACTCGTGCCATCTCCTCTTGCTCAATACAAACAGTTTTTGGGAGAATTTAACAAAGTTAATGCACTGAATAAACACTTGAAAGAATCCTAAATAGACACCCTAAATATATACATTTAGATATATTCACTTTCCCAAACACACTAAAACCAAAAGACCTTTTGCATCACACTAAAAGAGATAACAAGTAAAATTATTCATAGAATCACAGAATGGTTTGGGTTGGAAGGGAACTGAAAGACCATCTAGTTCCAACCCCCCTGCGTTGGGCAGGGACACCTCCCACTAGATCGGGTTGCGCAAAGCCCCATCCAGTACCAAGAACATTTTCATATGAAGGATAACCTTGGCCTCACACGCATTTCTGTGTGTCTGATCTGCCTTGCCACGGCAGCAGTAGAGGATCGGTTCATACATTTAAGAAAAAGAATGCATGGTACAGAAAGCGAAATAGACCAGGCAAATGGATGAAAGAATGGCAAATACAAGTCAGTGTCTCTGAAATCTGCCATTTCAACAGGAAAGAAAAATAAAAATCAGAGAATACACAATCAAGTACAGACAGCAAAGAAAAAAGCACTAAAGGTGTAACAAACATATATATGTACAGACTTATATATATGCTTTAAAAATGCAATTTCTGTGGATTCATTACATAAGCATTTGAGCAATACAGAATATTATACATAGCACTTTTTACTGCCTCTTAGTTCAAGGAAAAAACAGACAATAAAACATGAGGATTAGAAATGTAAAACTTTGGGGTTCAAAGATAACTACTTTAAACACTGTACAGCTTACTAATCGGCCACAAAACACAACTGAGCACTTGTTAAAGGACTGCCTATTTTGACAAATAACTAAGACAAGTGAAGAAAATTAAAGGGATTTGGTTTAGGTAAATGGGAACAAGGCAGAGTCAGCCAACAGCGCTGCTGCGTGTGGCTACGACTGAAGGTATATCCTCCTCCCATGCAGCGCTCCTTTGAAGAGAACCGAATTGCTGAAGAGCAAATTAGAGCTGACTTAAATGAGGTTGTAAGAAGGACCATAAAACCAGCTGTACATATGAACAGCAGCTTCCAAAGGAAAAGTTAACAGATAACTACAAATCCAACCCAGGATGAAAGGATTATAGCTCCAGCTGGGCAACAGGTACTCTTCTGCTCAGGAGCAGTGATGATAAGCGGGGAAAACAGAACCAGGAGGCACAGGATGAAAACAATACACTTCACATGTATATAAACCTGCTGATGCATGCACACATACATCTCTGAAGTCTTTATGTATAACAGAAAAAAAGTGCGGCATTCTGGAGGAAACTCACAAATCCACTGTATAGCACCCACTGTTTGTTATCTTTCCAAAACTCTCAATCCCCTCTTCAGATTTGTTGGTGTAGTAAAAATATTTGTCCTAGAGGTAGCATCCGAAGAGTAATGATGTAGCACAGCCAGTTTGTACTCACTCATATTAAGGACTGCTTTCTTAGTCAAAAATGTATTACTGAGAAAAGGTCTCCCTCTTTCCTGGGCATTACTATGGCAACTGGAATAGTAACCTTAATATGTGCACTACACTCAGGAGATTTTTGCTTCGACAAACAGGGAGAACTAAGATTTATTATGTGTCTAGTCCACTTTCCTAGGGCTTCACAGACAGAATTACTGTACTTAACCCTTTAACATTAAGTTACTATCTAAAAATATTGCTTGGAAAATGTAAACCATTCCACTAATCTCTTTCAAAATACAATACATTAGACAACAGATACTTACGAAATATTTACAAAGGCAGAGCGTAAGGATATTGATCTCTTTGTTAAATTCTTAATGCTCTGGGTTGTGAAATAAATCACAAATCAATAGAGATATAAATTTTAAGAAGGATTGTAATAATTAGCTGTATTTTTGGCTGAAAGTGGCAAAAGGTAGTTTGATCTTCCACTAGTTGGAATGCTTGATTTCATTTTTCTCACTTCTATCCCAACCTGTGGATTTTGTCCCACTTCATAGTTTTCAATGAGCATGGAATCAGTCTACATCTTAATGAATAGAACTAGAAGTTGTTACAAAAAGTGAAAACCTTTCAGGAAAATAAATTTCAGGTACTCTGTGGAGGAAGTATAACATGTGTAGTGGAAAAAAAAAAAAAAAACAAAACCAAAATCAGAAAACAAATACCCAGGAAGCTACTTTTGCAATCGACAATGGCAATTCTCAAGTGAAGAAGAGAGCTACAAGACAGCGTGGAGGTCACGACTGATACAATTTTGTATTAGCATCCAAAGAATATTGGTGAAGGGAGATTTCTAAAGAGGTGTGCTAAGAAGTCATTTACAAAATACAATGGTGACACAAGTTAATGGCCCTGAATACATAGCACTATTTAATGCTTGTTAACGATCATTAACACTGGCACCGTTATTGATGTAGTAATGGGGCTTAACATAGTTGATCTGAGCAGAAATTACCCAAGATCTACCTCTAAACAACCAAGTCATGTGGCACCTTAGAGACATCAATAATAGGAGAGCAGAAAGAAGTATGGTGCATGCAGCAGATCCTAATAGTGTCATCAGGCAGAGAAAATCCATTAAAATAGACACAAAGTAAAATTATTTAAGGACTAGACTGAATACAGTCTAGAAGAAAAAATAATTAAGGAAAAAACTCTATTGTGTTATGATTGGTGAAACAAAGAATTTTAATGAGTAGGACAAAACACATGTCTGAGCAATAGGCTATACAACCACTCATCCTCAGAGTGGAGAAGCAGAGGATAAAAGGAACAGTAATCGTCTGGCCTCCTGTCCGTGGGGGATACCTCTGCTGCCACCCTGGTGAGTGTCCCACAGCTGCAGAGCCACGTCAAAATAGGCAAGACCCACTCACAAGTCTCTGAATCTGAAGCACAAAAGCATCACTGCTTCACAGAAGAAAATTAATATTTGCTTTAAGATAATGATTATTGATGAAAAAGACCACCTATTTTCTGATAAATCCCTACAGAAATGAGATTAAATCTCCACTTTCATGCAAAAAAAAGTATAGGATTTTCCCCATCATTTTTAAGCATGTGTATTACACTCATGCATGGTTGCAACCCAAATTATTTCATGCTTTCTTATTTGCAGTCCTACCTACAACACTGCATAAAATAATTTGTTTCAGTTTCTATTACCTGTTCACATTAACACTTCTGTTGTTTTATGCACCTCACATTATTTATCTTCTGCTTTACATGGATTTTTCAAATGCATATTTAAGAATAAATTCATTTTGTAAGACCAGAAACTCAAAAAATAAAACCAAAACTACGAAGCTTTAAAAAAAAAAAAAAACACACCAAAAAAACCCCCCACAAAACCCCCCAAACCCAACACAAATCAGAAAATCAAAATTCTTCCTAAATCAAGATTGGCTACCATTTAAGAAGCCGCAATTCCTGCACCAAGGGACACAACAAGGAACGTTGTTAACCCCAAAACCCTAGCCTGAAGGACCAATTACCAATCTGCAGCTGACTTGTAGGAAAGTTGTCAGCACCAGCACAAACACAGCACCGAACTCCTCCATTCAACTCCCTAATGAGAGAATTGAATCATTCAATCCATTTTACAACAACATTATTTAAGCTCTTTCGTTTAACCAAGTATTTTAATAAATCAGTGGAACGGTATCAATCAAAACTTTTATTTTCCTTTCTAGCAGTTGGTGAGAGAAACTTTAGCCAGCCTGGAGACACCCTGTATATCTTTTCAAATTTTCTGGGCATTTTCCAATAGCAGGTCTTCAGACTTGGCAAAAATTGGGTGTGTAATTCCCACCATCACTACACTTTCATGAAAGAAGATTTTTAGCTAAAAGCCTGCAAAGATTGGAGCCCTATCTAGGATTTTTTTAAAATCTTTTATGTTACGTGCTGCTTTTCCCTGCACGGGGAATCACAGTCCAACCAGCCTCTCTTGCCTTTCAGAAATAAACCCTTCACACTGAACCACGGGCAATGAAACAGTTCCCTCGCCTGGCTTCCAGCTTCAGGCTCTGCACAGACAGATTCAGATACATAATGAAAGCTATACACAGAGCTGGCAAGAGCACCACTATACGTACCTCTTCACTTCTGCCTGAGTCTCTGACAGGACATCATGCCACAGCCTAAATATCTGAATGCAAAACACAGCGCCTGCTACACCAAAAACGCACTTGTGCACGACGGCTGCATTCCAGCCTGGCTACTTCAGGCTCTCGTGTAAGGGAGGGGAAAAAAATAATACAGGACTTCACTCTTAATAATATCCACTATAAATTAAATGAGTAATACCATCATATATAGATAACTAATTCTAATAGAAATATTTGTCTGCTTATTGATTCCAACTCAGCAACAATTTTTGGGAGCAGAATGTGTCGTCTTCTATTTGTCAGTGATGGACTGATTTCTTGCACTTGACCCATATCCACTGGCAACCATCACAGCATGCTCAGCTCTGACAAACAAAGTTCATATTTGCCTCCTGTGCACATGAAAAACATCCTTGAAAAGTGCCAAATGTTTTAAACTGTAGTTTCCTGCACAAAATTGGCACAGGTGGTACTGTGGAATCTCCTCTGTGTGCTGTGCTTCCCAAAGCACTTCCATTTTTATCATCCACAATTTCTAAAGCAATTTCAACCATCTTCATGCCAGGTTTCTCAGACTCACTTTTTATTTAATTTTTCAGGATAGACAAGAGCCAACATAGACTCAAGAAAAGCACCAGCTTAAGCAAAGGTCACTGTCTACACATTTCACTCCCCAGGTGATAAAGGCAGTGTAGAGCAAGAGAAAGGTGCTAGGCACAACCACAAATAAATCTATGGGATGCCACAGTCTCATTTGCTCTTTAAAGAGACCAAATGTGATGCAAAGCAATAATATTTCTTCAGCCAGGTAATATCTTTCCATGCTAACTTTAATACACAGTCTACAAAATATTGCAACGAAGTGACTGTTCAACTGTAAAGTAAAAGTGGTTTAATTTTTTCTATTTTTTTTTCTCTTTTTTTTTTTCAGAGAGACTCTACTAAACACAATAAATGCTTTCAAAATAAAATGTGAAAGGCGGGGTGGGGGAGGGACTTCCTCCATAAACCACTCCCTTCGTTTCACTGAGGTTTCAAAAAAATAGGCATCACCCATTCTTTTTTTCTCCATAATGATAAAATTGATGTGCGAAGCTTAATAAAAATGCCCACCTCAGAACTAGTAAATATTACTCAGAAAATGAAAGCCATGCCCTGGCTGAAGGTAATACAAGAAATCTGGAAACAATGCAAAACCAAAAATAGAACAAGTAAATAAAAGAGCTTGAGTTAAAAAACAAAACAAAATCAAACCAAAACAGATATCTATTGCCTCCATACTGTCTTCAAGGCAGAGTGAAAATATTTCTGACATACTCTGGTATTTTGCTGAGCTTCAGCACAAGACAGGATTCCATGGCACAGCCTGCTGCAGGCGATCATTCGGACTCCAGGTCCTTCAACACTTTTCATTCAGATATATGAAAAAGATCAAGAGTCTGCTGACTACAGACCTATCTGATGGAATACGAGCAAGGACTCAATGCACTCTATCGCACACAGGAAAGGTTGGCAAAGATTATCTAAACAGCATAAATGCAAACTCCCATATTCACAGAAGGAATAAAGGTAAAGATTCTGAATTTCACTGTCATTAACAGCCAGAGTCCATGATAATAAGAGATGCAAGTACAACAAGATCTAGTGATTAGACTACAAACCTTTTGAGCCCTCAGTATTTCTCACAGGCCAGCATGCATATTTCTAAGTTAATGAAGAAATGAAGAAAATATCCTAAAATAATGCTTCAGTATGGTTCAGAGATCCACCTGCAGACTGCCGATATTGGCAGATAAGCAATGATTTGCTTTGGTTTGTGAGCAACTAATAGAGCCATGATACAGTTGTTTTTGTCACTGATAAAGCTATTTTAAAACTATGCCCTAATATACCATGTATCATGACCTTCCCTTAAATGTATTGCACTAGCACCCAGGAGGCACGTTCCTGAAGCAAACTGCGGTCGTGAACGAGATGCTATGCCCACCCTGAAGAAGAGGTCCCTGTTGCAAAATGGTTAGAGTCCAAGACAGAAGCAATATGATAGATACATCAAGTCTCTGAACAAGTTTTTTGGCATAGGGAAAGTGTAACTGTCGCGCTTTCTTAAATTCAATTACTTTGGATATTTTAAACTACGTTGCAGTTTTGTACTTAGACTAAAGTAAACCAAGCTGTTTTGCCATCTAATGCAAAGCCCTTATCAGTACCAATGTGCCGTCAAATTTAAGTACTTTTATTATTCACTGGCAGCATTTTAAATTGTCACTTCCTATTAGAAAACCTGAAGATCAATAATGCTAAGGGAAGATGTACTGTCATTTAACATCTTCGAAACTATGCCAAGCAACTGGAAGGCTTTCTGAAATCAAAATGCTCCTTCAGATAATTAACTGATTGATGGTTGTGTATGCTTTCCACCATGTCCTTTTAAATACAGTTGAAGTGATCAGATTTGTAATTGAAAAAGTTCAGTAACCTACTAAGTTATTATTTTAAAAAAAATACTAGCCATTATCCGTTTTTTCTTTCCCTTTCCTTTGTAAATTCTTACCCCAAAAGAGACAAAAAATCCAAGTCAGGCTTAAAAAAAGTTTGCCTTTGAAATAAAACACAAAAAAATAAGAAAAAAAGAAAGGAAGGAATAAATCTGAAAAATACCTGCACATGTATATCTTCAAATGACATTAAGTGAGAACATATTTTGTCACTTTTAAAACTAGCTGGAAATTTTACTTTTATTCTCTTTGGCAACAGCTGATTATCTCAGATAAAGAACAAAATTTCCTCTGCAGCTTTAAACATTTGCATAATTATTAACTTTGGTGGCAAGCATATAAAATTGTGGACTCAGTTTCAAGCAGAAAAGGAAATGGACTGTAAAAACTTCTGCATGTAAGAGCTTGTCTTATTAAAGAGTAGACTAGAAACAACTGCATGGGGATGACTTTTGTAGTGGAGGAACTGGCAAACAAAGAAGAAATAACACTGGGTTTTGGAAGATAATGCTAGAAACATTCAAACATTAGTACGGAAAGTCTCATTAAATGGCAGTAGTTAAATACTAGACCTTACCTAAGAACACAGTGATTCATCTAGTACTCTGGTTTGGTACACCCCCCCCCACCCCTTCAGGTCACTTGGTACTTGGTGTGATCTCCCTCCCAACCTGGGCCACAGAACAATGCAATGGACCGGAACGTAAAATAACAGTCTAACATGAAAGAAAGAAAAGGTAAAGAGCAACAGAACATATAGAGTGTGCCTAGTCCCCATGGCTTCTACCATTTGATGATAATAACCATAATCGATCACTCCTGACACCATATGGATCATGGCCACAGAGAGGGAGATACCAGGACCCCAAGATCTAGCAAGCTCTGGGGTTGCGTAACTATCATCCGGGTTGGGCGAGAGTGGAAGAATATCTGACAAGTAAATTGTCTTGGATCCTGTAAGTAGCTATTCTAGTAAGGACCCTTTGAGCTCTTCTGGATTGCAGTGGGCTATGACCAGTAACTCCCCTGACTTGAGATACCCTGCAGGCTGACACCTCAAGACCAGGGCAGGAAAAGACCCTTCTCAAGCCTCAATTATCGCTCCTTGAGGAATGCTGTTGCATCTTGAGCATTTACCCTAAATCTGAGAAAGGGAAGTTTCAACTATAGGTTAGCCTTTCTCTCTCTCCCATCCACCTCTCCACCTGTATGTTGTGAGATCCACATTAGCTTCATGGATGTCGATGACCTTCTGTCCACCCGTTAACATGTAGCGGCACCTTTTAGCATTGGCTTGTTAGCATTGTCTGCTATTAAGAAATTCCCAATCAGAGACCTGTATGGGTGTGTGCTAAAATTCAACCTCTCAACCTGCCTCGTATCATTAATAAATTTTGAATAGCTGTTAAATCATAACCATGTCAGATATTTTTTAACCGTGACACACTCAAAATCTTTAAATCAGACATTTTTCTACAAAATATGTTGTAGACCCTGCAGAAACTGCTTACAGCAGGAATCACATCTCTATTCCCATCCCTTCCAGGAGGTCAAGATGATAAAACTTTCAGATGGATACAAATTATTCTATCCCAAGAGAAGTAAAAAGTAGTATTAAGTAGCTACTTATTTTTCACTAAAATCTTCCTGTGCAGGGTCCAGAAGAACTTATATGGCCACTATCCAAAGACAGTGCCAAATGCTCCCCTCCAGCTCCACAGTAATGCATGCAGAATATTAAGTTACATATTTCATTCTCTACGCATATAATGCCACCACTGCAATGTTACTATGCTGGGAAAGAAAATATCTTGTCCTATGTCTTAAATATAAAAATAGAAGCAGGAAGCAAAATATTGCTTTGCAGAATGACTCCTCATTTTGTTATTTATCTAAGATATTGATTTCATTGACCATACTGGGAATTTTCAAAGAAAATGGAAAAAAAAAATCTATCCATTTCTCTCTTTATCAGAAATACCAAACAATTAGCAAAAAACTTAATTATCCCAGCTTTTTTTCCTCAATTCCCATACACACACATACTCTAATAAGAAAAAAAAACCATTCTTTTTCTTTCTTTGGACTTCATTGCTTCTTTGGCAAATAAACACAGGAAAACACCTAACTGCAAGTTTAAGAGTCCTCATGTTGGCTGAGAGAAACATTACTGTAGGAAGATTGGATATTAGTACAACAGTACTGCAAATAAAACACTAGGTCTTTATTAAATAGTAATTCTAATATTATTTTCAATAGATGGAAAAATTCATAACTGTACAATCTCATAGCTTTTAGACCACACTGCTTAACGCCTCTATTTTTCATGATACTAGTAAAATTATCTTCTGTTGTATAAGCTTCTTAAGTTGGACT
The DNA here is from genome assembly GCA_013399435.1 of Arenaria interpres. Taxonomy (NCBI): domain Eukaryota; kingdom Metazoa; phylum Chordata; class Aves; order Charadriiformes; family Scolopacidae; genus Arenaria; species Arenaria interpres. The sequence continues at coordinate 147,656 of VXAK01007451.1, forward strand.
TCGAACAGCACAGAAGAAACCTGAATCCAAGCAAGCGTTTAGCACCAAATTCTACATGTCTTTTACCACATCTGCAAAATTCTTAAAAGCAGCTTTTATCTTATCACAGGCTGTAGAATGTAGTTAAAAATACAATAAACTACATGTTTTATAGTCTCAACAAAAGTTAATATAACTCATCCATAACCCTTTAGTTTTATTGTTCTGGGTTTTTGAAATTAATAATATTTTCATGCATCGAATATTATGTACATGTTACTAATGACTACTAGTATTCTCAGATGAATAAACTCATGGAGTTTTTGAGTAGCAAGAACATTCTACAGAACCAGCATAATTATCTTCTTCCATGTACCTCCCTGCTTTTAGCAACCACCTTAATTCACAATACTTGGGTCTTTAATAACATTATTTGACAAGAAGAAGTATTTTTCAAGTAAGATGGGGCCAAAGGCAGCCGCTTTGTGCATTTAACAAATAAAAATAAATTCATCAAAAACTATTTTAGGATTTAATTAGTCAAACACTCTTAACTGGAAGAAACTGTTCCTCTTGGCAGTAGCACGGTTCTGGCTTTACCGAGTACCAGAGGTTTTGGCACTGACTTCAGACAGAAACCAGTCCAAAGAAGAAACTAAGGGCTTCTCAGAAACTGTATGGCCACTGGAGTAGCTGGGGGAAAAGGTGTGGCACAAAAATAAATGGAGCCTCCACTCTCTTACAACTAAACTACTGTACAACAAATAACTCAACTCTAGAGCCAGTCCTGGAAAAAAGACTAACCTTACTTTTCTCCTTTCTTAACGTTTTTTTTTTTTTCTTTTTTGGAAATGCACTTACCCTTGTTATGCCCATTTCACTTTTTAGAGTATACCATAAAGCAACAATTCAATTCAATCATATAGCTTCCTACAAATGAAAACTAGTTCTATTTATTACTGAACACCAACATTGATCAATATAATTGAATCATTATTTCCCATACAAAGTTATTCTGCATTTACGTACAGATTCACCAGACTTTCAAACTCTTACCTTCCACAGAGCATTCCTTAACAATATTCTATTTTGCACAAAGCCTATCGTTATTCCTTTGATTATAACACCTGGAGTAATACAAAGATCCAACTACAATGACACGAAACAGGTGGTCGCTATTGTGTTACTTGTATGTTTCTTGCAAACAAAAAGAATGTGAACAACCCAAGTGATCAAGAGAAAAGGAGTTCAATCAGGTTAAAAAAAAAGAGTTTGAATTGGTTTTCTTTTACAGATTAAAACTGCATAGTTCTTTGGGAATTTGCATACCATTTGTAAATCTTCTAAGAAAGTAGAACATTAAATACAATTTGTAGACATCAGAAAATGACTAAGAGCTGTACAAGTATATTGAAATATTTAAGAATCTGTTCCAGACGTGAAAAGTCAGAATCAGTTCTCAAATCCCAAAGTTCAGATATTAATAGAAGGATTTAATGTTCTGAATTGGTCTTTTTGTGAAGCCACAAACACAATCCAGTTCTTACAAAAAAATTCTACATCACTGCTTCCAGCTGATTCAGTAGCATGAACAGAAAATTTTAGTGGGTTTGTACTAGACAGAGCTTTAAAACTAGAAAGCCACTTCAAAAATTATTGAAACAGACATGATGCAGAACTACAAGGAAAACTGGGATGCTGGCCAATTTCAAGAGGGTTTGAAATTTTAACTGATTCTTTCTCAGTGCCTAGATAGTGATATCATTCAATATTCAAAATCATTACCTAATTTCAAATTATCTGAGTGATTATACACTTACCATTAATCCATTTGGCTTCTGGATTATGAACTATGAACTCTTTTCTGAAGAGATCTTCCAAGGACAATCTGGTTTCTGATGAATTTGCAAGTTCATCTAAAATAAATATAACAGGATCATTTTAGATAGTCATTAAAAACATTATATTCGATGTTGTTTGCAAAATATTGGAATTACAGAAACAGAATACATAGTTCAAAGGTCCTGTCAGAATGAACAACAATACCTTGCTCTTATTTTTTTTTCACTACAAGAAAACATTGCATTTTTCTTCAGTAAAGCTTCAGAAAACAAAGCAATGATATCTTATGGACAGGACAACAGAACAATGTAGTGCTTGGCTATTTATTATACTGGGACTGCAGTGGGAAAGTTCTTTCTTCCCACAGTCCCGCACCAAAAGAAAAGTCTGATTACAAACCAATACAAAAATTTCCTGACAGCCAAAGAATGTAGGCTATATTGATCACCTTATACAGACAGAATCTAAGAAAATACTCCTATAAGTACATTTAGAACAAATTTCACTTATTCTACAAATTAAAATGTAAAAAAATATATATAATTCTATATGCACATTTTATAGTCTGTGCTTGCTCTCCAGTGATAAGCACAACATAACATCTGGCTAACAGCCTCGTGTTTTTCCCAAACATGATAGAACCCAGGAATATTGTGCTTGTGAACATTAGCCAACACTGATTTTCAAAACCAACAAAAAAAAAAAAGTTTCCAGCTCCTAAAATCATCTCCATGCTTCAGAAAAGAAAAAACAAAGCTCTTCTAAATTCTACTTTTCTTGTGCTGCAGGTTAAATAAATACTAAGTAGCGAAGATTCAATAGTGAACTGTCACACTAACATGTGAAGTAACACATAGGAGTAAAGCAAAAGTTTTGCTGTCAAAACACAAAGTTTCCAATGAATATTCACTGATAGCAGCTACGCACTTCACCTAACTGCTTTAGGCTATTTAGGAGAACAGCAGCTGCCAGAATTGCCTATGCACTAGTAAAAATATGCACCTCTGCACTTCCTATACAATCAAGCAGACAGATGCCCACTCAGATCTTTTAATCATTTTATCATTATTGGGTAGGTTTGCCATAGATTACTACAGTATTTCTCTGCTCTGTGAGCTTTTCCTTCCAATGTGTCAGGCATCCACCTTCTCTACAAACAAATCTTTTTGTTAGTCAGATTTTGTCCTTACAGATTGCTCATATTAAACTGCGCCGCTGATGACAGACCCTTCGAAAAAGAGTATCTAGAATCACAGCAGACAAGGAGCAAACTTGTTATCTTTATGTTATCCCAATATGCTACCAGCGCATTTTTCACACAGGTATATGCACTGTAGAAGTCATATCCTGTAATACATTTCAGATGAAAATGTGGCCCCTTCACAGTGAATAAAGTCAATCATAGTTTTGCTATTGGTCTTTATTTAGCCAGATCTCTCAATTAGAGGCCTAGCTGAAAGCTGACGGGAATCAACAACAATACGAATTTTTTTTCCCTTTAAATGTCATCACTGCCTGCTGCAGTCACTTCCGTCAGTATTAATAAGATGCATTCTTGTTGGATTGAAGAGAAACTCCTTTTTATTGCACATCATAAATGTACAATAGACACAAGGCCACCACAGCTGCTCACTCCGCGGCGCTGCAGCATTTTGCACGTGCCTCCCTCCCAGCTCTCAGCAGGGCCCTGGTAAGCCCTGACTCACCATGATCAACTCTTCTTGCACTTGATGTCGTGTAAGGCTAAGCATGCAGAGTTTTTCAAACCCTCTCTCATAAGACAAACATTCTAATCCCTAAATAAGCTTTTTGCCCTCTTCCTACCTTCCAGGGACCAAAATAGCCAGTTTGGGGGGTTTTTTTAAGTCTCCAAGTCCAGAATGGGACACAATATTCAACTTGCAGTCTTACCAGAGCTTTACAGCAGAGTAACGTTATCTGTCTTGATTTATACCTAATCCCTCTGTTTACACATCATGGGACCTTGATAGCTCCTGCCACACACTGAGTTTTTATCTTCAAAGTAAGCAGATGTTGTTATATATGCTCTACTCAGCTCCACAAATACATTCCCTGTCTTCAAAACACTACTTCTAACTTAGTAGCATCAAATACTGGGCTCTTCATATGCCCATTTTCCCCTTTCCTCACAACCTTGCTGACTACCTACCCTCAACAAGCTGTTTTCTATCATCAATTTTTATTCAATGCACCTTTGTCCTGATGCTGGTTTTGATCCCGAAAGGATTCCCCTCCTGACCTTTCTTGAATCTGTTTCTATTTATTGTGACCCCTTATATCCTGCCCCTTTGCCAGCTATCAATCAAGCTCACACAAGCTGTTATGCTGCCAAAAATTGTCTTACCCAAGACAGTTTAGTTTTCACAGATTATTTTTTTATTAACTGCTTTCATAAAAAAAACACTAAAACAATATATCAGCTGTGTACAGAAAGGCAATCGGAGAAGAAAGGTACACTGGCTCTGTTCTCTGTCTTCCATCTAATTCACATGCCTGCCAAGTAATCTCTATATAAATTGGATTTTAAAGTAACTTTTTAAATTGCTGTTAGCATTTCCAAGCTGAAAAAACTGGCAACTTTACTAGATGTTTGAAAAGTAATTTTTTTTTTCTAATGATAAGTCATTACCATACTAGAGGCTTGTTTGTAATCTTTGACCCTAGCTTTCTACTCTGTCAATATCTCATACTGTATAATTTTTAAGAAAAATATAGTTTTGACTTCAAAAGACTCTGAAATAGTAATTTAAGTTTCCAAGATGCTTAGCTTATATGTAGCAAGAGGAATTACACATCATGTGAACTTTCAAAACATTATACTGGTTTAATCTTTCTTGAGCACAAGCACAAATTTGTATGTACTTCCCCAAATACTTGTTTTATTTTAAAAACTGCCTTTTTCCTCTTTTAGTTTATTACCACATTACTGAGTGGCCTACTATCTCTTTTTCATTTGTGTTTTAAATTATTGAATTATTCCTTTAAGGAATCATATTTTAAACCTCTTCACACTATTTCCCATGGATTTCTGTATTTTGGTCTGAAATTACATACATTAGGTATAGAAATTGGACACAGATTACGGACAACATGACCAAAATTAAATGTTAAAAACTAAATGGCTACTTTTTAATGATATATCAAATGAACATAAGTTCAATAGCTGGTATGTATTTATTCAAAAGTACAAACCTGTTTGTGTTGTAAACTAGAAGACTAGAAAAGTAGAAATTAATAGCCTCATTAATTTTCATGAGTTTATAGGATATTATTTTTTGCATGTTAGTAATTAAAAGTAGTCTAAACTCCTCATAAAATGTACCTGCTAACTTAGCAAATAAAACTAATAATGGTGTAGTATAGCATCCCATTAATGCAAACTCCTTACTGAATTTTCTCTGGAAAAAAAAGTTAAATGCAGTCTGAAAAGTGGAAAAACACCACTAGTAAACTGTGTGTAAGCTAACAGGTATACTTATAACTGGCAATTAGTACAGTTAATATTATGCTTGCCTGAAAAAGGAAAAACAACTCGCCAGAAAGTAGTCAGATATCAAATCTTCTGATAATGAATCACCACTTCAGCAAAAATAATTTTTAGTTTGCTTTCTATTCATTTAAAAGTAGCATGAGAGAAGGTATGGCGGGGTCAGTCCCAACCCTGTTCCAAAGAGAGTATCTACTGGACACAATCCAAACAGATCCTCTTCCTAGAGCTTGATTTTACTCAAAACAATTCCAAACAAGCATTTTCTGTCAGTTTGGCTGGCCTAAACGTTCCCTAAAGGACTTTTTCTGCAAAGCTCTCTTTTTTTTTTTTCCTCTACATCAAGAGATAGTAAAGCAAACTCTGAATTTTCTTTGAGTCTATGAGTAGAGTTACATGCAATTTGCTTAATAGTAATTACCATATAATGGCATGCATGGTTTAAATGCTATCATCAGTATCTCAGTAAAGGATTCAAGTCTGCCACAACTTCAGAAACTGTAAGACAACATGAAGGTACTGTCATTCCCCAAATTAAAATCAGCTTGAAGTGTTGTGGCAAACACCTGTACAAGGTGGCAATGTCTGTACAACTCTTAGGCTGTTAGGCGATTTTTCATACAAAAGCTTTCAGTTGCAAGTACTTCCAATTGAGCTTTTTTCAGTTTTGAAATACAGATCAACAGTGGCCGATCAGATCGGTCTTCAGATAATTCCTACAATGTGGAAGACACTGCCATGATGCAAAGCATAACAACCATGCTGATTTAGAGGGAGGAGAGAGGCCCTGATCCCAGGAAATCCACCTATGAATATTTCAGTATGTGCAGGTATGTGATGAAACTTCAAAAACGTGAAATAGAATAAAACCAGAACATGATACCTGTGTTATGTTTATACCAACATACAAGCCAAACAATAGCATCTCATAAACAGCTATTTCTGTCTCTGCATTGGCCATAAGTTCACATAAAGCAAGTTCTATTTATAAGATTGTTCCCAAGGTATTTTCTTCTATTATTCTGTCTTAAATACTTCTCCAGTAATGATCTCCAAATATTACACATAGAAATTAAATTGCCCCAGAGGCTCCTAGTCTGAAACTCACAAGATTTTCCACACTCTAGCTTAGTTTAACCAGGGTAACCTCATTCTTTAATATCTCCATGCACTTTCTTTATCATTGCACTTCCCTAATTGTGAAGAAAATTAGCAGGGATACTTGCGTGCAAGCCTTTTACTCCCAGCTACAGAGCAGTGCAGCAATTTGTACTTGGCGGGCGTGATGGGTTTTTTTTTAAACATACTCCTTAGTCCACAGAAGTTCACAGGGAGCTGTTGAGCCCCCACAAGAGGTTACCGGACTGGGAGTCCATTCAGACTTTACCACAAATCTCTTACATTACTGAATGACCTGGTCCTCCATTTTTCCATCACTTTGTTGAGAACACTCATACATTTATAAAGTTTCTGAGTATTAGCACAGATGAAAAGCAATATAAAGGGGATCAAAATATTACCAGTACTGTTGGTAGAATTTACCAAAACCACAACCATAATTGCAAAACAGATATTTCATATTTTAACAGAAGCTAAAATATTAGAAGGTGAAACTAAATCCCTTATTTCAACACAGTTTCTGCATGGTGTTGTATATTCAAGTTATATTTCATGTAATAAAAAACACACAAAAAAATTACCATTTAGTTTTAATACCTATTCTATCTTTAGCAGAAGCTAAGCCTCTTTGAATCCTTTTGCATATAATTTACAGAAGATTTTCTTTTAAAAGCTTGTTATTTCATATGGAAGCTTTGATCGCTCTATTAAAAAAGGCACGAAAGCTGTTGCTCAAAGTTTCAGTGAAGTCAAGTTACATCTGATAAAGTGTAGATGGACCTAAGAGTTTCTTATATTGTGGACAAATTTATAAATAATTGTAGGCAAAAGAGATCATTTCTGTTTAGTTTGGCATATCAGTAAATACGGTTTTGCCTCTACAAAACTTTCAACAAAATAATCAGACTTCTGAGCAATCACCATCCAAAATTGTTATCATCTCCATAAAAACAAGTAGAATGATGAAGAGTGTTTAGGGGGATTCACATGAAATCTAAAAAGCACCCATCGGTACAGGCAGAACAAAACAGGGAAAAAAGTCTCTGATGCTCAAAAAGTATTAGAAATGAAAAGCAATTCACTCTGAACTATCCCAAGGTAATACAGGACAAAATTCTCACTACTGCACTGAATATCTGAATTCAGATCTATCATATTTTATGAGAAGAATTTGAAAAACCAGGTATTTATAGTAACAGATTGGTAGCACCTTAGAACTCACAATAGCCAGACCTGTAAGAGAGTCTCCAAATTTTTCCTCCCCTCAAATGCTAGACATCCCAAAGTGATTTTACATATATTAAAGACCAGATAACTTCAGTGCTTAGTACCTGCCAGCAAAACAGCAAAGTATCAGAATATTTTCTTCCAAAAACATATTAATTAATCATGACAGTGAAGGGAGAACAGCACTGATTAGGAACAAAATAGGGAAAGTAGCTCTCCTACAACATACCTCCAAAGCTTTCTTTGGTAAGCATTTTCAACCTGCAAGAAAGCCCAGTTTTCCAAACCTAGATCATTTTGGGAAAAAGGATTTTATTTATATCAAGCTCTACAGTCTCTATGGGATATCTTAGAGCATCTGAGCTGACAGAACTAGTTTTCACTTGCATGACTTGAACTGAAATGTAGGTCCCAGCTTACACCAACTTTTCAAGCAAGCTCTCTGGATTTTGAAACAGCCTCAGAGATCTTATAATTCACTGAGCTTTTTTCACATATTTTTTTAAAAAATTACCATTTCCCTAGGTTGTTTATTCTTTTTTCCATGAGTGCCTTCAAAGACTTCAATTTATGTTTTTACCTCATTAATAATTCTGTATAGATATAAGAGCCAGAACTGATGTTTATTATTGTGAATTCCAGCATAACACTTTTGAGATTTTACAAGCCTTTAAAAAGTTACCTCCCCTTTAAAAGAAAAACAGTCTTCTGTCTTAAAGTGTACCAAGATACACTACCATTTGCCCTCAATGTCTGTTTTTCATAATTCCCTGAAGAAACTGCTATACACTTAAGACTACAGTAGCACAACTTTGCTTTTATTTTTCTCAAAATATTCTAAGTTAAATAAGCAAACAGTAATTGCTTTATCAGTCCTTGGATAGCACCATGAATATGTAGTAGACATTTATACAAAACAGAAAGGAAAATAGTCCGTAGCATTCCTACATACTCTCCCCAGCTGCCTTGTTCCCTATGACAAGCAAAGCTTTTTTGACCCTTTTCCATTCAGTCTCATCACCTTCCTTTCAAGCCGCAGCAGTCTGCTACTGTACTTGCTCATGCACAGACCCAAACAGCTTCCCTTGATGATTTCATCCAGTGGCAAAATTTTCTGGAACCATTATTTAACTAAAAAGCACTTCATTAACCTTTTGGTTTACACCAACTGGGCACTTGTACAGCAGAAGATTTGCAGACCAATATTTACTATCTAGCCATGCCACCCAATCAGGTATTTTACTTTTACATCCAATACCAATCAGGTATTTTATATTACAACTTTAAATCTCATAAAAAGAATTCAAAGATATTTTTTCTTTAAAACTTGCACATTTTTTTTCTTTTAGGTTCCTAGATATAGCTAAATGGTTGCTGTCCCAGCAGTAAAAAGAAAATCTTTAGCAAATTAACTCAGATCAACTTAGAACAACAACAAAAAAGCATAATTATATGTTCAATTGCTTTTTTTGTCTACTACTTGCCTTCCTCCACCCCTTTTTTTTATTTTTTTTTTAACTGAACCATTAAGTAATTTCCCCTCTCTTTGTTTTTGAGAGGAAGAAAAGGGAAGAAGTTTGTGCACGTATATATGAAAGATGCATTCTTCTCATTCAGTGAGAAGTTTCATTCTCAGCATTAGTCTTCCATGACATACAGCTTTCTCTTAGCTCATCTGTGAATCTGAAATTACACAAGTGACAAAACCTTAAAGTCAACTCACACCTGCTGAAGCTAATGAGAATTGCTTGTAACCATCTCAAGGCTGACACAATCCTAAGGACCTACTGCCAAAGCCAAATGCCTCTGCTTCACAAGGCCTCTGGTAACTCTCGAGTCCCTACAGGCACCAAATTTATTGTTGCCAGAAGTTAAAAATGCTTAAAAGCAAAAGATACTTTAACATTTATATGTCATTTTAATGACTGCATTATGAATCATACACCTTCAGAAAGATAAAATAAAGAAGTAGGTTACCTGGGGTTAAAAGAATGACAGACATAGTGATGAGTGAACAAACAACTAGAATCACCAGCAGCGCAATAGCAATTCCCTTCCAGTTCCTCTGCGGAGGGCTGTTACTTCCAAGTTCCTACAGAAATGGAAAAAAATAAAATAAAAGGAAAAGACCATGTTTCATAATCATATATTTCTAGAACTATTAGCGATAGGAAAATTGCTCTGTGCATACTCATAATCACAGCATGGGAGGTAATCATGATCCTTTCCCTCTCAATAGTACACACAGTCATCCAAAGGTGTGTAACTCTTATGCTTTTTTAATAGGTATCTCTTTTTTAAAAAATATATATATGAAATTTTATACCCCTAGGAGACAATCAAATGAGCTTATACAGGCTGTCCAAAATACGACTGGTGTTAAAATGTGCTGAACATAAACTTCAGGACAATATCAACTAGCAGTTTATAAGATAATTACAGAAATGAAATGTAGCAATTTACTGTAATTCCACCTAGCGTTGTATGGACCATAAAGGTTTAAATACACATCCTTTTTAATGTACACTATTAAACTTATTTGTAATCGAAAACATTTACAAAACTGCCTAGGGCTCCAAGTATTCCATCTGAAACTACACAACTCTTTTTCTCTATACAGTAGTTCAACAGTAAACTGCTCCCCTATTACTCATAAAAAGCCAACAGTAACTTATAACAAACATTAAATGAATGTTTCTGTAACTACTAGTACACTTAAACCTACATTCTCTATGCTTACATGTTTAACTCCTATTAACCCTAGCCAGATGCCATTCAGGTTTGTCAGTAGTAGCAATGTGTCACCTGTGTTCATGGTACATTTTGAGACCAAACAACACATAAACATGTAACAGAACGACAAGAATAGTACGTCAATTGCTTCATACAATCCTAACTTTCTCTCACAGAAAACAATATTTTTTCTATCTCTAGCTTGCATGCACAAATGTTTCCCTGCCACAATTACCCATGCCTTTACTATCTCACGATTAGATTGCTGTGGTAAGACTGTAACCAGAAACCTGGGAGGGTCTTCTCAGAAGACCCTCCTTCAGCCTGCTTACTAAGTTATGTTATACAAGTGCTTCATGACCTACACAAGCTTCTACTAAGCTCCAACTAAATACCAGGTGGGGTAACAAAGCAGAGTTTGGCTCATGCTTTCCCTTGGTTGGAAAATAACACTAGAGAAAAGCCTCTCCCTGCCTCCCTGGGACCTGCTGCCAGCAGAGCCCTCCGAAGCTGCCGCTCCACTGAACACATAGGGAGTGACTGCAGCAAAAACAAGAGGTTACTTGTAGTCTCTCCTATTTGATCTGTGATCCTGGGTTTGTTAATCTTGCAAGTACACAGCAAGGATGTTCTTTTATCTTTCCCCTTTATGCTGGACAAAAGGGCAAAGGGACAGGGGCAACTCAACCACCTTGTTCTATGGGAAGAACTCAGGCACAGGAAGACACCTCCTGCAATGTTTCATAAGCTTCCAAAGGCATATTAATACTTTTCCACCTACACATTATTTAATTTTTGTTTTCTGAATTATAAATGAGTGAGAAATTACGATGTTTTAACAACAGAAACTGACAACGTTCTTACAGCGTACACATACACCACCCACAACAGCATCTCTAACTATACCTTTAATTTTTATTTTTTTTTCACCTGTTCATTTCTACCTGTAAAAGAGAATTTTTCTCTTGGTCCTCCTTTCCAGGAAACATAAGAGGATTTCCCCTGCACAGCCTCTAAGCAATCTTACAGGGGAAGTCTCACAGAAGCACGCCCCTCAGCTTACCCAACACGGCTGCCACCCAAGGGGTCCTATCCTCCTGACTGGCCTGGGCCCAGCTGAGCTTGCTCCTTTTAGAGATTGTTAGCCTCACCAGAGAGGAAAAGTAGCCATTCTGTCTCCTCAGTGTAAACTCTAGGCCACAGCTGGTCGTCATGGAATCATCTCCCTCACCTGACAGGCATTAGCCTTCCCCACCCCACAGCCGAAGCCCGCTTGGGTCTAGTGGTACACGGCTGCTGGGCAGCCCAGGCTGCTCTCAGCCCTTCACTCCTGCTGGCTGTGAGAGTAATCATACCCTTTTATTACTACAAAAATATACTCTTTGGTGTTGATACTGCTTGAATGGCAAATAATGGTGATCTTCAATTATGGCAAGCAGAAGGAAATTATTGAGGACAGTTGCAGCACGGTGCTGGCGGCCGGTCCCCCTCAGACGGAACTCTGCAGCTTTCCTGGGAGTCACCATGAAGGAGAAGCCCGATTACCGTAACCAACAACACATCTTTGACACCTGTATTTTTTTTTATTAACATTCAGTACTCCTGTCTTCCACAAGCAGGGGGTAAAAATGGTGTAAGCAGGAGCTCCTGGCATCTACCTCCTTTCCATCTTCTGTTGCCCATTTCCCAACCCCTTGCAAAGCTGCCTGCTCGTCTTGCTTTCTTCATCTCCTGATTTACTCAGAATACCTCGTTAAATACCAATTACCACAGCAACTTCTTGACTAGCCTTAAAGGCTGTTGGTCTTCCAGGTCTGCCTGATGGCTTCACAAGCCCCTTTGGTGTTCCCTAGGATATGACGGTTGTGTGGTTCAATCCTTTCTGGACAGTCCTGGCCATGCTGACGTGGCAAGGATGGATCCCTGATTTTCAAAGCAATACAAAACTTTTATGTCCTGCACATAAACTCGGACCCAAGCTATTATTTTCCCTTAAGTAAGAGTTATTTTAATGTTAATAGGACAGTCAAGAAAACATGAACTTATTTGAAACATAAGCCTTTTTCACATGACACTTAGAGTCCAATTGTAACAGAAGAACTAGCAGCTCATACCAACGAGTGGCAGTGAGAAAACAGTAGTCACCCTCAGAGAACCATGAAACCCTGTTCCAAAGCATTGACTTAAGATGACTGAAGCTCAGCAATTTGATGAATGTTTTCTGTACCAAAGCCTCTAAAATAAATGTACCAAGTCCTCATTATTCAGAGGGTTCTTCTCTGCAGACAAGAATATTGTTCAGTTTCTAAAAATAGAGCTCCATTTTAAATACTTTGCACATTTTTGCAAGGAGAATATCAAATGGATGAATCTAGTATTAAGCATACAAAGCTTACTGGCACCCACAGAGAAAGAAGGGGACTTCCAGCTAGCTGAAGATATTGGGAGACTAGCACAAAAAGGACTTATCTCTGACTAAGAAGAACTTGGTTTTAGTAATTTGATAAAATTCATGAGTTGTTCCAAATCATTAGATTAGAAGTTATTAAAAGGTTATAAGGACATTTTGAAATGGAGTGACAACATTCTGGTAAGGCATTTGCAAAGTTAATGTACACTAACATAAAAGATTTAATGATATATTAGAAAAATTACTACAATAAGGTGAAGTTGTAGTACAACTAGCATCATGGACATCTCCAATCAAATCTCTTGATGTTAACCAATGCAACTCTTGGACTATAATCTATGAAGTTTTAAAATAGAGTAGGCTGCTGTTCTTCAACAATAAAATATTTTTAGCCTTCCACTGCTTTTCAAAATGGTCATAAGCAAAAGGCAGTTCAACAGTTTTTTAGACCACGTATCATTGGCAAGACAGAAGCTGTCACTTTGGAGTATGACAAGAAGATAGAGGCATTCAAGAGGAAACATCACAGAGAGCCACACAATGAGAAGCTTTCAACATCATATAGTTTCCCCATAACTAACTGCTAACTGGCACATAATAACAGTGAACTGGCAGATGGAGATTTAAGGATCTAATCTTCTAAATAGGCTCTTCTATTAAAGTACTTTGAAAAAATATCAACTTTTGAAGATGGTGTTTTCTATATAATACTATATAGATTATTATAGATTTTACAATCTAACTCTAATGAATCAGAAAATGGCTGCTCAAACCACAATACAATTGAAAGTATTCTCATTATTTAAAGTACCTTTTTCACAAACCATTTAATTGCACTGTTGCCAAAAACAATCCTTAAGTAATATATATTTCTGAACATAATTTGTGATTGAGTAATATCTTACTAAAACACAGCTACAAAGAGAAAAAGCTATTATACTACATACACAAAAAACTGTACACCAGTGTTATATAACCTAATGCTTTTGGCCTATTCCTGCCAAAAGCTAAAGACCTCATTTTACCATAAGCTTTTAATTACTACCATCAGTGAACTCAACATATGCAACTGAAGGGAAGTTTTAGACTAAAAGCCTAAACTTTCTGGTCTGTGATTGTCTCTATTTAATCTCTGTTGAAAAGGCCCGTAAAAAAAAAGCTGTAACTTGTGGTCAGACTGGTTTTACAAAAGCAGCTATTACAGATTTTGCAAATAGTGTAATTAAGTGATCACACCAAAATTTTGCAATAGCAACCAAAAAAAAGGCTAAATCAAAAATCTGCAGAGACTGGACATGAGCAGGATGACAGGTTGAGGCTGTCAAAGGACAGCAGGAGTAATTTCAACCCTTCAGCATCTCTCTATGCCAAATCCCACTCGCGACTGCAAAACAAGATATTTCACAGGGAAATGCTGAAAAAATTATATTCAGCAAATACATAAAGCAAATATAAATCAAGTACACTGAAGCATTTTTCTCTCTCCTTTTCCAGGCTGATTTCTAAATATATACTCCCTCTCCAAACAAAATTTACTGACTGATGATGAACTGATTCACTACAAGCATGAAAATCTTTTAAGTACCAGCAGGACATAAGTTTAAATTTTGCAATCTATAGCATGTAACCTCACCCAGCAGTTCTGAGGAGTTGTGCTCATTTTTTGAACAGAATCTGACATCAATGTTTCATCTTGAAAATAAAAAAATACAAAAGTACCTTGATAATGGCTGTTACACCTGAATGTAACAAGAAGATATAACCCAAGTTCCTATTACAATAGAAATAACAACATGAAACTAATTTACATTCAATTTACTTCATATAGAAATATTTTTGATCCCTTGAGACAGAAATGCAAGTGCTTATAATTTAAGAGCGCTGTTTCTGTTTAAATAGTATTGGGGATATTGATTTGGGGAAAAGAATCACTTAAATTAATAGATACTGTACCTTAGGAAAAAAATCAACCTCAAATATTTCCATATTTTTACCTGAATAAATTTACAATCTTTCTTGTAAGCAGCATAACCAGAAAGCAGCTTCCTTCCTAAAGCTTATCAAGTTGCACAGTTTTATTGTTAATCAATGAGGATAAAAAGCCTTTAAGACATAATTTTTCTAGCAAGCATGTACAACTATGGAGACAACAAAAGGTCAGAAAATATTTCTGTAACATGCTGCATTAATAAGTCAGGTTTTTTAGTTATCTTACTAGCATTTCCCTGATTTCTTGTAAAACTATTTATGTAAACCATAATACAATATCTACAGTGGAAATAATGACATAAGCAGTAGGAAACCACCAGGTGCAAGCAGGAAAACTGAAGGGCACTGGCTGAAGCCTGAGGACTAGAGAGTGCCCCTGCCAGGCTTTTCTAGAAGAGGTGGGTTAGTGAAGACACAGCATCCCCTTTGGAAGAAGACATGAAAAACAAACTTAAAGACACACCAACCCTGAGAGCTGGCATTTCATTAAAATACTTTTTCTCATAAAACTACCAGCCCGTGCTGTGATCGACCTAGCCGATAAATGGTGCGTTAAACCAAATATAGAAAATATGCATTTATCTACCAAAACTAAGAACAAGAATTTCACCAGTTTTAACTACTACTGCTGGGTACAGTGGGGTACAGCTCAAAGCTAAAGTGATTCTTCCATCTTCCAAAGATTCTGCCATTATTTCTGTAGTCTGGAGTGAGCTTTACCAGGTTGACATGCTCAGTGGCACGAGTGGCAGATGCACGTTGGTGTTTGCCCCCAGGCTGTAGGTATTTGAAACAGAAAACCCAGCAGCGTCTGGTGGTTGCGTGGTTCTGTGTTGGGGCACTAAGGGCAGGCAAGGGATCTTTCTTAGAGGATCTTAGAGGAGCCACAGGACATAGCAGTTTCTGTCAGTGTAGCATCTTCTGAAGCCTTGAATGAATAGTCTTCTTTGACTTTTTTTTTTTAAAAAAAAACTCCCATACTGTCACCAGGACAAAGCCTAAAGAGGAAAGCTCTAAGAAGAATCACAGCGTTCCTTATTTTGGCAAGAATTTCAGGGGCAAAGTCCACTAGAGTAGGAAAAATAAATGTAATTGCTTTGCAGTAGGAATGAGTCTCACTGTAGTTCAGATGTAATCGCAACAGTATCACTTCATGACTCCTCCAGCATCTACTTCATTAAACACTATACATTGTCATTCCCCAAACATGAAGAAAAGGTGATAAACATAAAATGACAAACAGCTTCAGGTTCCATCTCAGGTGTTTTAAAAGACAGACCCAGGATACTTACAACAAAAAGATTGCGGTCTTTCTGGAGTTCTTTATATACCTCGTCCTGCAACTGGTATTAAATACTACCTGCCTTGATTTTGCAGTGTACTACTTGCTGGAAAATTACCACAGCAAGCATTTAGAATTTGTGATGAAATGATTGCATCCATTCCTTCCCAGCTGTTTTTGAGTAATCCCAGGGCCTAGATATCAAGAGAGACTAAAAGACAGATCTGCAAAGTGGCACAGGACAGTTATAACCATTTGCATAAGTACCTATCATTTCCATCCCTCATGCTCCCTTTACAATTCGCTATGTTATAAGATCCTATTGCTCCAGTTCTTATCTGAACGATTATGGTCATACAATTACTTTCCCCGGTCAATATCTTTATTCATCAAAATGTTGGCGCTTCTTTTCAGAATCATTGTAAAATGCCACTTTCACAGGAATGCATGACTCTCCGACAGCTCAGTGGATAACGGGCATTTGAAAAAGAGAACAGCTTGTTCGCAATTACCCTGCTTAGAACAGGTGCAGGATTTGGATATGGGAACAACCTGTCTTCATATTTTTATTTCTCTGGACTGTGCTGGTAAGAGAAACCCCTCCTTTTTCAGAGCCAAACTGAAAAAAAAACAAACAACAACCATCAGTCCAATCCAAAACAAATAAAACAAAACCCACCCCTGTCTCACTAAAAATAAACAAAAAGAATAAACGTGCACTTATAAGTCATTCTGAGAAGTGTTAATCACCCACACTGGTTATGTATTTTCTTAACCACGCAAAAAAATTTGTGCTTTTTTCAGCCTTGATTGTTTTTGTTCTAAGCAGACATTTTTCTCCTGGACCTGCAAATGCCCATTCACAAATTGAATTTTGGTAAATTTTGGTATTTTGGACGAGCTTTGTCGACACCCTTAGTTCTGACTACTCAAAAAAAGGTCAGAAACATTTATGGAATCTATTTAATGTATCGTGGCTAGCATTAAGAACGCATGTCACGTCTTCCATCTCATTTTGTGGTGTTCTTTGTAACATTTACTCAAACACAACGAGCTACCTATTACACTAGACAAACAAGTAAAAGCTTAGCTTCTAAAGCATTCTACCCAAATCCCTGTTCGGGGTCTAATCACAGTAGATGAGTTTAAAGTCTTGGTCATTACTTATGCATGCATAAATACAAAAGCAGGGAGAAAATGGGGTCTGCACAACTGATCAAAAGAGCATGGCACGTGCACGACTTAAAATTTGTGATCATCCACTTTTTTAATAATAGTATCCCCATATGCAGCATAGAAAAGCAAGGGGGGAAAGCAAACTATTTATGGTGCACAATATTAAAAAAAATACGTAAAATGCAGGTGATGAAAAACAGAACCATAGAATGGTTTGGGTTGGAAGGGACCTTAAAGATTATCGAGTTCCAACCCCCCTGCCATGGGCAGGGACACCTCCCACCAGACCAGGTTGCTCAAAGCCCCATCCAGCCTGACCTTGAACACTTCCAGGGATGGGGCATCCACAACCTCCCTGGGCAACCTGTTCCAGTGCCTCACCACCCTCACTGTAAAGAATTTCTTTCTAGNAGCAGATCCATGTCCTTCCTGTGTTGAGGACTCCAAAGCTGGACACAGGACTCCAGGTGGGGTCCTGGAGTGCAGAGTAGAGGGGCAGAATCACCTCCTGTGACCTGCTGGCCACGCTTCTCTTGATGCAGCCCAGGTTGCGGTTGGCTTTCTGGGCTGCTAGTGTGCATTGCTGACTCATGTTAAGCTTCTCATCCACCAACACCCCCAAGTCCTTCTCCTTAGGGCTGCTTTCTAGCCATTCTCCGCCCAACCTGTATTTGTGCCTGGGGTTGCCACGTCCCAGGTGCAGGACCCTGCACTTGGCTTGGTTAAACTTCATGCGATTGTTATGGCAGAAAATACTGCCATAAGGACTGTTGAGTAGCTGGGGCAGAGGGAGATTTGGATAGAATATCAACGGATGAAAAAACCAGGTTCTATTTGAAATAAAACCCAGTCATGATGTAGAGACAAGCTACAGCAGGCCAGGGAATTCCTTTGGCTTTTGGGAGCTGAGTTGGATGTAACACACTTCTATGAAGAGGTATAATGCCACGTAGAGTTACTGCAGCATCAGGGGCCACTTCATTCAGACTCAGTATTTCGAAGTTGCTGTCCCTTTTCATCCCGTGTTCATAATCTTTTACAGTCTGTTTCTCACAAATTTTCAGAAGTAAAAATACATACACACTTTCCAGTCCAGCAGAAATACCTGGAGCATGACGATGTTCCGGCAAGTCGTAAATACCTTGAGACTCAAAAGTATTTATCTCCATGAAAGCTACAGATAGCCACCTATAGGGATTCTTGCACATTCCTATGTAGAACAGCTACCCAAAACCTGCTTTATTAAATATGTCTATTTGCAACACTCACACAAACTCCCCTGCAAATCTCACCTCCAGAAAGCTGGTTGTCAAGAGGAGTCACCCTTTGGGGGGTCTGAGACTCACTGCTAGGCCCTGGTGTGACTCCAGGTTGTGTTCCTTGTGTCCTCATCAGAACAAAGCTCCAACATTCACACTGTGCTACATCTTCTCTTCCTCACACAAGTCTCATCTTGAAGCTAATGAGACTTTTGTCTGAGTATGAAAAGCCATCTCTGTATCTTGAAGACTGCCTGCAAGATTACATGGAAATAAAGCAAGCAGCTCATTTCCAGTGAGCCCATACATAATTAATATCTAGTGGAAATCAACAATTCATTTGCCATAATTGAAGAAAATTCTTAATGTATTTTACTAAAGCATGTAATTCCAGGGACAGAAAAAGATGGCAAAGCAGCAGGCACAAACATTTTATTGCAGGTTACTATGATAGAAAGGCAGAAGACTATATGAATACTGGTACAGTCATTTATGGCCAAAAAGGTATTTTTACAAATTCCTATTGATCCAAACTTTAATGAAATGTCACAAGATAGTAACATATTTCTTCCATTCTTATTACATTGAAGAAAAATCACCCAATCAAGTAAAATAATGTATCTCAAAAAAGGACATACAAAAATGGATGAATACAGGCTATACATGATGCATACCTACAAATCTTTCTACAGATATAACCAAGTTGTTTGCTAGAATTTCTCCTTTTCATTACTCAGAAACTGAATTATACTTTGCCTGATTTTCTTTAAAAAAAAAAAACACGAAGCAAACAAACAAAAAAAGCTTTTAAATGTACTTTTATTTCTCAATATATTTGCAAGGTTCCATAACAGATGACTTTTAAAACCAACATAGTCAATTTTGGCATTAATGAGTGGAGCTGTTTGACAACGTAACATTACACTTCACTGAAGGTTAGAAAAACAGGAAAGGTTATCTGCAGTAACATCACATAAGGGAAATTCAGGTTTATGCCACATAATTTTACAATTTAAATTGAATACAGCATCCATATATTTAGTGGTATAACACCAAGCTCTGCATTGAAGCATAATTTTAAAGTAAGACAACTGTTAGATTAGAAGAACCAAAATCACCTTTTGGAGTTTCTCATTGTTCAGGTACTTGTACACATGCTTAATTTTATGCCTTTTAGGAGTCCTGGAGTATGGATTTGACAAAAACATTTTTTTAGATCAGTGCTACTAAATCAGGAGTTGTCAAAATACGGAACAAATTTGTGAAGGTTACATCAATACTTTTCTATTTGTTTTCAGATTTACACAGAAGTTACTTGCAGATAAAACAAGTAATTTAAATCCAAATGTGCCTTAATAAGCCTTTATGTGCACATGTATATGTACACACATACACGTATCACTGAACATATATACAGCTAAATATTACTCAAGGCAACATTCCTATAAATAAATTAAAATGTAAATAAGTCAAAGAGTGTCAGGACCAGGAAAGGGAACACGGTAATCTATGTGTTTAAGGGGATCCAAGGTAGTAAAAACTCAGATAAGTTTCCCAAGGTCATGTGAGAATGGTAAACCAGCATCTCTTTATGTAAATATTTGGGAACAAAACTGTAGCAAACAAAATTATTTGGCCATTATCTCCTGGCTCTGATGAGGAATTTAGTTTTTCACAGACCTCTTCATAATTAAGTTGCCTGCTTTTCTATAAAATGGAACTTTATTTTTAGTAGAGGATTATTATAATCCATCAGAAATAAATATATGTTTTTCCCCTGCATTTTGTTAGGGGAAAAAGATCCGACAGGTGATCAGGAAATTTGTAGATTGAATACTATAAACTGTGTTATATAGAGATAATATATGCAATAACTCAGTGGAACCAGGATCACAGTTCACCTAAAAACAATTCAAGCCCTCACAGCACTAATGACATTTTTCACACACACATACACATACAGAGAGCTTATAAAAAAGCATTTATAAAAAGACTATGGGTCAGCAAATCATCTCCTTACATATGCTCCACTCAATTAAAAAGCAAATACAGTAAGTAATAGGAGAAAAAAAAAAATATCAGGAATTTCTTGGCTGTTTTACAGTATTCATTGATTTCAACACTGTCCTTCAAGATAATGTAAAAATCCATGTTTTTTTCACCCCCTGCAAACCCTTCTTACCTTAATGGCCAATCCTATTTACATAAAAGACTTTAAAGGCCCTTTGTCCATTATGTTTCATGGGGAAACGTGAGCTGCCCAATAATTTAGCAGCTCTTGACTAATTTAAGGAAAATGGGAATGCCTCGTGGTGGGACAGAGCGCTCTCTTCTTCTCTAGGTGTTAAAACAGTTCTGCCATGCACATGTGCCCATCAGCACCTAGCCTAGGGCAAGCTTTGTAAAAGGAATTAGGAAAAAACCATCAAGATCTTTAAAACATTATTTTTGGCTCAACTAGAGTAAGTTAAAATAGTCCATCACTTCAGGTTTTGAGATTTGTTTCATCAACACATCTTCCAGCTACCCACATGATTTTTTCTCTCAGTATTGATTCAGATCTTATCTGCTTCGGTCAAAAGATTTTGGAGTGCTGAACAATGATACTGTGAGCTTCACCTCCGCTGCCAGCTTGTTAACGCATGGAGGGGGATTTTCAGCCCAGCCTACTGTACTGGGTCTGGCTGCGATGGGGTTAACTTCCTCCACAGCAGCCCCTGTGGTGCTGTGCTCTGCATCTGTGGCTACGCCTCTGCTGATAACAAACCAACATTTTGGATATTTGAACAGCATCAAGGTGGCCACTGCTCAGAGACTGGCTGGGCATAGGTCTGCTTGTAGAAGGCGGTGAACGATGGCCTTTGCATCACTTGTTTTCTTACTTCTTTCCTCCACTGTCTTTATCTGGACCACTTTTGCTCTTCCTGGTCTCTCCCTGGTCCGGCTGTGGGGGAATGAGCAAGCAGCTGTGTGGTGCTCGGCTGCTGCACGGGTCAACCCTCCACAGGCAGGTATGCCCTCTTCTCTCAACTCTCTCTTGCATCTACATTTAACAAAAGCACCACACATTATCTTTTATTTCCTTTCAATGAGATCACATTGCACCCACCCTCAGCACGGCAGGAAGCTGCGGTCTTTCTGAAACAGAGAGAGGATTAAGAGTCAAGATGCTCCTGTTGACAAGCTTTTCCATGTACTGTTTTTACTGAAAGCCAAAGAAATGAGTAGATACGTTAAGGTCTGCTCTAGCAAAGCTTGGACATTCTGAGTAACAACTCAAATGAACCTTTGATTGTAGGGATAAATAATCCCTTGTGACCTCCTGACTCTCGGATAAAGCTCCAATTGCTGCAATAGCTGGGAAGTTCCAGCCCTTTACAGGAGGCACAGAATTAAGCACAGAAGGTGCCTAGATCTGCTATTTGTGGAGCTAATAGAGATAAAGCAGGACAGAGAGGAAAACCAGAGGATGACAGAGAAACAGACACTTTGTTACTCTACATGGAGTTCCTAATTTACACACAGCTGTTTGTTTAGCATGGCAGCATACAGAACAGGGAACAGCAATAAACTGTATTACTGCAACTTATGGAAGGGTGCCCACAGCCCAAAGCCTTTAAGGGCTTGGAGATGCAGTAGTGTAGTATTATTTCAAGCAGTAACAAATAGCAATAGTTATTTCTTGTGGCTAATTTACACTTGTGTTAAATCATACGTCTGCACTGCACAAAAAGAGGAAGTAATATTCCACTTGTGTTGCACCACTCTTTTGGGGAGGAAAAATGTAGATGATTAGAATAGGCAAGACAAATATGACATTAGGAATTGCTGTAGCAATCGCAGCTCCCTCTGAAGTGTACAGGGTTTTTTTAAGCAAAGTTACCTATATTATAACACGCTCATTTCTTACTGATCCATGCAGGTGCTATCACTGCCAAAACAAAACAATTTCTGAGACACATTCCTGCATAGTGGTTACGGTATGGGAATGCCAAACAGTAAACAACAGAAATCAGAGAAATCAGGTTTAATGTATTTTTGTAAAGTCAATGTAACAGAAGAGCACTGTGATTAAAAGCGAGAGTGGGCAGGACTAAATGAAGAATACTTTTAGGAGCTCTGTCGTACTCCTAACAAGAGTGATGTTGTCACGCACTCCGTGCATGCTTTAATTTTAGTACTAATAAAGGTGAGAGCATATCACTGAATATCTTAGAAATTTTGGCAGAAATGCATCGGAAGCAGAAGTTTTGATTTCAGGCAAGAAACAAACGACACCTTTCATTTTCTCCAGAGTAACAGCTTCTTCCTAACCGATTCTCATGACAAATAAGGCAAGGATACCTTTTAAAAAATACATATTATCTATTTCTTTTAGGGTTTTTGCCATTTTGAGAGTTAGAAGAGTTATAATTAGAAGTTGGTTAAACAGAGCCAGAGAAAGCAGAGATCTTACCGATGTAGAGGTGGGTATCTAGCCATTGCCGGAGCTGTTACACTAAATTGGATGAAAAGTTCAAAACAGCCTTGTCATTGAATTTTCCATAAATGCACTGAGGGTAATTTGCTGTCTACAGATCCACTACTCAAAACAGATACTCAGTTCAAAATCTCTCCTTGGATCAGAGCTTTAATATAAGAGCCAATAATTCCTTTAGATCCACTTCAACAACTCCTACTGAAATGTCTGGAGGCAGAGGACAATATTTGACTCAAAGGTGTTGGGCTACAAGACAGGCTATAATACTGTGGTTTTCTTACATATACTTACAGAGATGTACTGTGGGTTTTAAAGGAAATGGATTCTTGGGATACTCCATGATTCTCCAGATTAACAATTAAAGAAGTGTCAACCTTCATTTCCTTTTTCTAAATACTTGTCAGGAGTTGCTTATTTTTCAATGAGACCGAGTATGTTCATTCAGTCCTCATTGAAATGCCCTCAAAAAATGAGCTACTGGAAGCTAAAATCCAGACCTATATGGACAACCAATCTAAATAACTTATTTAATAAGCTACAGAAGGAGAGTTTGTCATACAAGGAGAGTTTGTCATGGCATACAAAAATGGGTTCAGAGGTAATCTTGAATGTTCACAAAATACAAGCCACTTTCAGAGCAGAGACAGGAAAAAAACAAATTAAAACAAACAAACCACCTGCAGAACTAAGTGTGGATATCTTCATAGATAAGTGGCAAAAATTAACAAATGTTTTTTCAAATTTGTGGAAACCTGCCAAGAATTATTTTTTATCTAATTCACAAAAAGGGAATGGTATTAAAATTGCTGGTGTAGTTAGTATCTGACTTCTGCACAAAATTCCCTTGTTCAGATTTTCTGTTGATTCTACACCTGTGGGGTTTCTTCCTGTTTTCTGCAGCTCAGAGTACTGCATGCTCCTTATTCCCTCTTGAATAACTGAATAATCTTTTATATCCTTGTCTCCTTTGTGTAAACAACTTATTAAGTTTTCTGGGAGCGGCTATATTACAAGTGATGAGGTTACAACTCTAGGCAGCTCTAGCTGTTCCCACAGGATCAAAATTTTGAATAACACTGAAAGTGTCCCAAAGATCCTTGAAGCTGACCTGACACACACCAAGTGACAAAGTGAGCAGCTGGCTACACACCGTGATTTCTGGCTACAGCGGCCCTTGGAGGAAGCAACTCCTTAAGTCAAAGATTGTGGAGACGTGCAGCCAAATCCCCCATGCCTCTCTGCTGGGTACATCAGATTGAAAACACAATTCACCTACTAAATTGCTGTTGTGCAGCACATTGAGTGGGAAAACAAAGCCCAGAGACTGAACTCCATCCTTTCTAACTTCTGCTCAATGCAGTCGGAAGACAGAAAAAAAACAGGGACAAAATAAAATGAAAGTGGGTCTGACAGAACGGACTCTCACACGAGTTGGTCTGATGGACCAGCTAGTTCAAAACTGGAAATTCCCCCTCCTTGGCTGTAGTGGTCATCACAAGCTCTGCAAATAACTCCATCCTACCTCCTAGTGATAGAACAGCCCAAGGCATTTTTCTGTGCATATTCTTTTCCCCTAGACTTTCTTGAGAGTGAATGGGGACAATACACAGCGAACTTTTTTTTTCCCCCTGAAAACCAGTGTCAGTAAAAAACCTCAGCTGCTAAAATCAAATCAGTCAGTAACCTGGAGTCCTAGTTCCTTTAATATTTTCTACAGAAGTCTTTGAGGGCAAAAAGCATGTCTTATCACACATTTGAAAGGGAAATTAACACATTAATCTCATCAGTTCATAAAGACTACCCGTCTACAGGAGATTCATTTGCAAAACAACATGATATTTTAATCACATGATGTTTCAACATGATGCAGCAAATTAAATTGAGGCAATGCATCTTACAGGAAAAGTATTTGAAGTTTCTAATCCAGTATAACCACATATCTACATTGCTGATGTTATTCTTAATTAAAATACATCAAAATGGCTGCATGTAACACAGCTGGAATGTAGTAAGCTGAGGCAATTTTATAACAGTGATTTTTTTTGACCCAGCAAAACAGTTGTTGGTGGTAATTATTCCATCACTTCTACTAGGAAAGCAGTATATTTACATTATTTAATTTAATACTTCATATGATTAAAATAAAATTTGAAAGCATACTGCAAACGGGATTTTGCAACAAAATTGAACTACGATATTTTGACTTGGTAATTTCATTACCCGAGTATTTTTATCCTGTGCAGTTATGATGAGTATTTACATCTTACTACAAGCAGAAAGTCAGATTGCTTTCCAAGATAGAATGGAGAAACTGAATTAAAGAACTCAACATCTGAAAACATCCAAGAGAATAACGAAAAGTTTTGCAAAGCAATCAACACTAATTGTGTATGTCAGCTTCTGAAACATGAAGCTACTAAAAATATATACATTAATTTTACTGCGTGCCTTTACCAAAGAGGCAATCAAAAATTGCAGTTTACCCAAAAGCTGTCTATATACCACTCAGCATCTACCAAGAAATGTACCTCCTTCCCCTTGATGTCCTCTCTCTGAATATATCTGTGTCAGTAGTCAACGCACTGCAAGACATCGCAATAAGAATGTTTTGTTTTCTGTTTTCTATGCATTCCCTGAGGTTATTAGTTGCATATTTAGGTAACCCTGCAAGTGAGCAATGAAAGAAACCCTCGGTGCTTTTGTCAGGCAATTTATTTTAAGACTGCAACTTCAATATTTAACATACCAAGCAAGAAAAGGGCATAAATTCTTAAAAAATGAGACCCACTCTTGTTCTGTCATCTGCCAGCCACCCAATAATTACTGCATTAATGCAAAGGTTACAAAGAAAAGAAAAACATATGATTCAGATTACAGGTCAAGCTATTGTTATAGGACAAAGGAGAAGAATCAAATCAATGCCTTAATTACAGCCACTTTATCAGGAAGTGCCCACAAACAATACTTGGCGGCTTCCTTCATGACCACGCATTACAGCTGCAAATCTTTCCTACTCCTCCACTTGTGCTCTAAATTGAAGGTGCAATTACTTGTGCTCTGACTGCAGCCAAGTTGATTTGCAGGCTCCATCAGCTAATTAGGCACACGAATGGAAGAAATCATCGGTACAACTAATGTAGCTCAAATGTAGAAGACAGCTTCTGAAAAACCCTGTCAGATAGGAACCGGTGGGCATAAGGAAAAGCAAGTGGAAATTCACTCAGCTCAAACTGCACAAGCAACCGTGTACGGCTCTACCTCCCCAGAGATTCCGTGCTCTGTGACAGCTCTTCCAAAAGACTCGTTCTTAAGAGGAAAATAAATTATAGCAAGGCCACTCACATCTCAGAGGAGAGTATCTTCATGACCCACATCTATCCTGATACCTGTACCTGATCAGCTAGTTAATGACAGCTAAATTCAGAGCAGATCTAGATATTGCCAGATGTGTATTTAAAGAAACAATGATCATTTTCAATTATATCTCTGCTATTCAACCATACATCTTTTATGGGTCACTGTCTTCTGAGATTACAACAGCAATTTTTATACCTAGTTTAGGCAGATAATCACAGGATGGGCAAAACCTCATTAAGCACCATAAATGGTGGCCTATTCTGAAAGACACTTAAAAATGTCTTGCTTATGCTAACTCAAGCAGAAACACAGGCACCAGCAGTAGCCAAAACACCAGCTATGCTCTTTTCCCTCTCAGTTTATTTTGCTTTCTACCAAAATTACTCTGCAAAAAATACCAAAACTGAGGTATTTTATCCATTATACGGGATTCTGAGCCTGACTGCAGTTTAATATACCAGGTAATATAGATGATATAAGGTTAAAGGAAAATAAAATATTACTCCGAACAAGTGTATTTTCCATTACAGAAACCCCATGATTACCTACAGCTGAAGAGCTGCCTAAAATGTGACTATGCAGTGCGTTTTGATTTCTTTTTCTTTCCTTAAAAGTCTTCTGTCTCAGTTGCCAGCTCTCCATCTGTCTCTATATTCAAGCTAACATTGTGTGTTGTTATACTAAAGCAATGGAAAATTCTGTAGAAAAAAACAAACTTAGAACACAAAACATGTAAGTCCAGAGATTCAAAATTTGCCAAGACTGCCAAATCTAGGTTCCTCAAGCTTCATGAAAGCATAGAATTTAGCACAGTTATATTAATGTAATTAGAAAATCTTAGTCATCTTAGAAAGAAAAATAAAATTAAACAAACATCTTAATATCAAGTTTTCGGGAGACTGAGAACAGTAACATCCTTGTAGTCTATTTCAGAGTACTGTAAGATTTTTATTTGAACACCGAGTGCTTGTCCATTTCAGAAGAATAAAACCAATAGAATAAATTACTCAGGCAGTATTTTAAGTCTTTTTTTTTTTTTTGACTTATTTCTTAAGTCCTCAGAAGGTTTTTCATTTTGTCATTGTGCCAGAGAAGAAATGATCCAGTTGAAGGACTGAGGAAAATCACAACCCTGGTCTACTCAGTCATTCACAAATGAGACGTTAAAAATGACCACCGGAGGTGCAATTACTTCCAGTAGTCTTTAATAATTCTTGGATTCATACCATCTGGCTTGCTGCTTTACAATACATTAACCAAATTCAGTCTTCAGGTATACCTACACAAACCTTTTGAACATTGCCACTACTGTTTTAAGACTAAAATCCTCATTAACATGCAATTCATTCAGAAAATAGTTTTCCTTCTTCTGTTTGGTAAAACTGGAAGTAGAAGCAGAGAACAGTTGCTGTAGCAGGTGACTGTAATTTCATTCCCCTTCTCATTTAGCCCATTATTCCACACTTCCTCTTGTTTTTGTTACTCCTAACACTGATAAAAGAGAGTTTAAATTATCTTCATTTCTTCAAAAGCTCTCCTCTCTGTCTCATCTTTACCTTTCCACATTTTACAGATACCATATAACTCTATCTTTTCCCTTCCACAATTCTCATTTTTCCTACATTACAGTTTTACTATCTAGAAGTATAAGTAGTCCTGTTATCTACAGTGATCATTAAGAACATGAAAGGTAAAGCCAAATCACTCTGCTTTATCAGAAGTTCATGGTCGTAAGAATAACTCCTAACATTTTTTAATGCCTATAGGCACATAGGGCTTTCTTTGAAAAGTAAAATATTAAATAAGTTTTAGGTAAAAACTGTTTTTATGAGCAATGTTGTGTTGTGAAAGCTAATTCATAGTCAAGTATATATTTTATCCAAAAAATCTTTAAAAGTAATATCTAGGCATCATTATAATGATCGTCAGAGTTATAATGCCTATGAATCTGGTTAGACTGTACCGACGGCTCCAGCAGAGGGGCAGGGCTGGCTTTTACCTCTGTGGTCCCTGTGAATGTGAGCGCACACACAAGGGAACCCCACGGTTAACTCACCAGTGATGCATCTGCCACGCTCACTGCGTGAATTCATCAGGGCTCTCCCGTTGCCTTCAGTAGCTCCTGTATTTCTGCCGTGCTCTGAGCAGACAATGCACAACGCAAAGACAATTTACATTCTCTCCAAACACGCGGTAATCTCCAGGATTTAATATGGCAATATTTATTAGCTCACATCAAAAAGGATTTGTCAAAAAGAGGTAGCGCTGCCAATCAAATAAAATCCACACAATTCTTTGCTGTCGTAGAACGAAAATATTTTCTGTCAATTCTTTCTTTTGAGCTAACATTGTGCTTTGAATGAAGGTAGCGCATTACATGTCTTTGCAGCATTTACAAGGAAATGCTACATTATACTAAAACTTTATACATACACAATGAACATCTCCATAACTAAAATACAGCACAACAAACCTGGAAGGACAATGATACTCTTATGCCTTCCCATAGCAACAAGAAAAACTTCAGAATGTTAGAAATGAAAATGAGGAACTTAAGAAAAAATAAATAGATAGTGGATCAGTCTTGAGCAGATGCCATCCATAGGTACAAACCAAAGGTATAAATCATACCTGAAAACAAGTCATTAATTTTTGAAATGAAGTGAATTTTGAATATCAGGTTTGGATGTGGACACTGCTCTAGTCTACCAATGTAACCTAAGAGTTTATAAATTTGAGTTTTATTTTTGAGAGGTAGATGGAAGGAAGAATTATATTATCATGCCAGTTATGAGTTAGAGTGAGAAAAATTATGCTTTTGTGTAAATGAGGATTTAAAATTTGAGGTTTAAGAATTCAAAAAAAGTTCTCCACAAAAAACAAGAGCTTCACAGACACTTCAGAGGGGCTTAATTTTATAATCATAAGAGTGGAGGTAAAACAACTGATGTTAATAAGCAATCACCTTTTTTTCTTATGTGAATTTCTAATTTTGAATGTGTACTCTGTATTTGGATTGTACCTACTTTGTAAGGGCTCACTCATTATGAATAGATCATGCAGAAGCATGGATGGATGTCAGACCTGATCTAAAGTCCTCAGCAGTCCCACAGGATCAGGCTTTTAATAGCACCTAAATTAAATTTCTTTATTTCAATGGAGATTATTACTTTACCTTAGTACAAACAGTTCCACTAAAGTCCTAATCAAGTTAAACTACTATGAAAAGCACTGCATTTTAATTCCCCTGTACTTTAGTATTTACACATAGCAGCATGCAAACCTACCCTATACCACCTGGACATTCTCCTTTCAAACCCAAAAAATAAAGCATATAAGCAGTCATAAGTATCAGCTGAAAATTGGTTTTGAGCTAACACACTAATTTCCGTTTTTATTATCCCAGTGTGTAATCAGAGGAAATCTGTCTACCTGGCCAGGATCGTTCCTTATTTACAAAGCTTAGCTGAGACATTAAAGAGGATCAGCCATTCTGCATATCTGGGAATCAGTAATTAAATCACAGTCCAGGCAACTTAACCGATGCAGGGACGGATGCAGCAATGGGATGCAACCTCTTAACTGGGAAGCCCAGGGAGCCCCAAAGCGGCCAGCAAGAGCCGCATGTCCAAGTGATGAAGAAATGTTGATTCATCCTGAAAATGGGCTCACATGAAGAACAGCAACCCTCCTCAGGGGTGGGAAGTGCCTTCCCACAGTAAAAAGTCATCCAAATATGTAATTTCTTCCACCAGAGAAAGTATATTTTGTTATTTAATTAATCTGATTTAATAGACAAATAAATACATTTTGTATGTCAAATATAAATAAGTCTCATAAGGTCTCAGAAAAAAAAAACCACCTTGCAACTGGGTGTAAAGGCATTGAAACAAAATGAGTTTAGCAAGGATACCATTTTGTCAGAAGGCTTAAGTCGAGAGTTTTAACATACATAGCAGGTTTATTTAGTAAACATTTTTCAAAGGCAAAATCAATTCTAGAGCCTATGTCTTCAGAATGATGCTTCTGCCCCTCACACATGAATTTTCAGCTTACAGGCATCCTGGTTTTAGGTATGATAATTTTCTTTTAGCAGAGCGGTTGGAGTCGCTCTGAGCCTACTCAGCCAGGAATTCTCTAACTTCAGAAAGGAAGAAGTACCAGAGTTATTTCCATCAATTCATGTACTCTAGCAAGGCCATTTTGAGGACAAAACCTAATTATCATTTTGACATAGTTTTACCTTCAAAACCAAACATGAAAGTGATAGTATAATATGCCTCACTTCCCTTGCCTGTTTTTTCTATTTTAATTTTCTAATTTTAATGAACAAAGGCATTGCAGAAGCAGATCCATTACACATAAAAATAGACCTTGGTCTTCAAATATGACCTTTTAATTAAAATATAACAGATCATTAAAAAAAATATTTCAACAGTTTAGAACACTGAAAATGCAATTCTCTTAAAACTCTATAAAAGAGAAAAGCAGTGGCCAAAGTTACAGATACTTTCAAAAGAAAACTAATATGATTTGCAAAGTGAGTGGAGGACACAGTACATGACAATTATACCAATTCATTTGCATTTAGAAAAGTAAATGGTAGACAGCAAAACCTTCATTTTCCATCGGCACAAACCCACACACATAGGCAGGCTGCATTCATGAAATGGCTATTAATGACTTTTGGAAGGAGGAGGACTACAGCCAGAAATAGTATTTGTTTGGTGCCTCAGTCTATTAGTCAGAAGAGCTCTGATCTCTATGCTTCAGATGGCAACTCTGGATTTTTAAGAGCCAGCCTTAAAAATGTGTAAATTTGAACTGCCAGAGAAGTAATGATTAATTAAACAACAGGAAGTTGATTCAAAAATGTTTGAGGTAACATTAATTTTGAAACTGTCTCAATTAGTATTCCACACACATGCCTAAGATTTTATATATTGCCAAACATTAATAAGATGACTACTTTTGAGAAGATTGTGAATCACAATAGTCTCTTACATTTTCTGACTGCAGAAAAATGAGATGTGCAAGGCTTTTTTTTTTTTTTCTTCCTATTTCAGCATCTGCAAATGTTCTTGTAATTTCCTGGAAATATTTCTCTTTTCGCAGGTTACCATAAATCAGTCCCCTATTTCAGGGTTAACAGCCACCTCTTAACAGAAAATCAAGACAAAAAGATAGAGCTGAACATTAGGGTTTATCCCGCTTCAGACAGCTGTATGTTACAGCATGCATCTTCACAAGAATATTAACTGGGTTTGGGTTATCTGTAAAATACAGCTTCTAAAACAATAAAATAGGCCAGATTCTGATTTCAACTACAACTCTGGAGCAGCGATACCAAAATCACAGGAGATGATTCCACAGTAGATGAAACCCAGACTGAGCCCGTTGTTTGCTTAGGCAGAGCACAGTGGTGCACTATGCCGCTCACCAGTTTAAGGTTTGTGAATCACCCAAATATAAATTTCTAAGACAATGACAAGTTCCCCTTCAGCAGCACACCTCATAAGCCATATCAAGGATTTGCAGACTGAAACCAGCACATTTTAAAGAAAAGGTAGAATGAGCCCCACCGAAGGGATCGTTATAAAAGACTCCCCTCCTCGATGAGGGCTTTGCTGATGGTGAGGCACGCCAACTACCTCAGGCAGAGAAGATGGGGATTGAATCCGAAGGTAGGACTCTATATAAATCATCGTTTGAAGCTGTGCCCTTGATGATCCCTCAAAGCTGCTATTGCTTTGGTTAAGTAAGCCCTGAAACCTTCTAGGACTGAAGACCTTTACTTCTGTAAGCTCTTTTCATACAGTACTTGAACAAAGAAAGTTTTTGAAGCAGACAATTCTTTATCGACTTCTCCACACATCCTGAAATGCTCCCTTAAATTTTGTGGATCTCTCAAGACACATGAACCTACCTCTTGGAATTTAGACAATAGAAAATGCCTTACAATTTCTTTGATCCTTCTGAGAATTGATGCAACCTTGTTTGTACAAATAACTCTTATTGTGTAGTAAACGTGGATCTGGATTACTAGGTGTCCATCACAATAATAAACCAAGCATTAGTCAAATAATCTATTTTCAAAATGTAGGGCTTTTTTCTAATAAATTTTGGTTAAGCTTCAGTGCTTCATCTGAAGCCTTCTGCATCCAAACTTTGCTTAGGGCGTGAATGGAGCTTCAAATGCTCACTCAATGCTTTCCTTGCATGTACCACTTCGCTGAACTATTACTTGCAGTGTTTACACTCACCACATTTCAGTAATTTTAAATGATAATCTATCTGTTACACAGCATGCTACAAAGTTGCCTTGGTAATCACCTCTCATGGTTTCTATAGCTATTGTTTGGACCACAAAGAACTCTCCTTTCCATAAAAAACTGTCTGCAGACATCATGCAGAGAAAGTACACCAACAGTAGTGTCTGCCCGCATTCTGTACGTTTTCTTATTCTAATCTGTCGCTGCTCTTTCCCTATCCTTTACTTTACTATCTTTCTACTTTTATCTGTATCTTAATACACTTCTGTGTAATTTTTTTTGTTGCTGTTCTTGTCTGTCAAATATCCCTAAATCTGTCTTAAAAAACTGCCTAGTCAAGTTATTTTTCCTACGAACATACCATATTGGTCCAAACTCTTGAATATACTCCAGTTTCCTATTTAGGTTTTACCTTTCCTACTGACTTGCAGGATTTTCTACCACCCGTGCTGTCAGTGTTTATAAATCTTAACAAACATCTCCAGTTCATCATTAATTGCTGCTCATCTGCTTAGGACCCTGCAGAGCAAAACAAGTATCACAGAAGCAAAATACAAATAAAAATTGTTAATGTTCTCTGCTTTACAGCCCAAGCAAATGAGTACAACCAACCATTGCCTGCTCCACTACAGCCTCCACAGCATACTGAGCACAGGAAACCAAAACCTTTGCCTTACTCCACTGCAGACATACAACACTTCATAGGCAAAGCAAGTGACGAGGATGGCTCTTGAACTCTTTTCTTCAGCTGTATTATTTGCCTGTAATTTCTGTAATGAATATTTACCCTTTTTTATATGCCGTTATCAGCCTTCAAACTAACAGAGAACACATGCTTCTCTAGCTCCAGATGAAGAGCCTTTGACGTTCTTTCATCAATGCATCAGTGTCTGTACTGGGCATGTTTGCTATGGAAAGCTCTGCTCAGGTTTGAATACTCAGCCAAAATTGTACCTACAGGTATTATGGAGAATTGTAGCTTCCTAATAAGAAACGCGAGAACAGAAAGGCGGGGGAGAAGAGAGAAAATTTAAAAACAAAAAAAATCCATTACAATCCTGGATGGATTAAAACAAAACACAGTAAAAATTAAGAGCATCAACAGAGTAGCACCAACTGTGAAGTTAATAAAACTCCTTTTATCATCATGAACAATGAACTGGAAAAAATAGATATAGGTTTTTCCCCTCCCACTTATGTAATACACTAAATGATTCTAGGTAAGAGTTTAAAATGCATATTAAATTATTGACCTTACCAATCTCCCTAACCCATAAAAGTCTTGCAGAGAAAGGCTTTGCCCAAGCTGTTCAGAGCTCCACCAGCAGTATCCGTGCTGCACAGCACTTGATCTAGGTCTCCTCTGGGCCCCATGGGGCATCTCTGTTGCCTTAAGACATACTTAGCTATTTGTGTGGGACTTTTCTGGTTAAAAATGCCCAATATAAGACCTGTGTTGCTTTATTAAAAACCTGTTTTAACAGCACACAGGACCAAGGAGATAAATGGCAAGACCTGAAAGCCTGCCCCCATGGTGTGGACCAAGCTTTCTGGAGTCATATTGGGCAAATACACGGAGGCTGGGGCAGGGACAGGGAGCAGTCTCAGGCATAGTGCCTACAATGAGCAGCCCCTGAACAGAACTAAACCCAGAAACACACCTGGGTTTTGCATTTGAAAGAAAGAGTTGGATCTCTCCAAAGAGAAGCCAGGAATGACCAAACATGAAGGTAGTTTGGGTGACTGGGAACCACGACCTGAGGTTGAGGCAGGGAGTAAAGTATCTTTCCAGTGTACGCCGTGCCCAGAGTACTCATGGTGAAAGGACACGTATTCATCACATACATATTATTGCAAGCCTTATTTTTTATAGATAAATACAGATTCTTAATGATGAAATATATTTATATGCATTTTAAATACCAATATTTATCTATATTTGCAGTTATATTTAAGTATCTTGGGGAAAAAAAAAACAGAATATACAACCATGGATATTTAGAACATTGTTTATAAAGATTATATTGTGGTGACTATGGACAAGCAGCAGCTAAAATTAGAAAATAATGACAGGTTTTTTTCATAGGAATATAACACAGGCTATAATTCACACGTCAAGGATGCAAGTACCATTTCCTGAGGCAGGTGACAAAAAAGCTCATCAAAATAGCTTCAATTATATGAAAGTACTGGGTATTTTTAAATTCAAGACAGCAAAGCAAATTATTTTATAAGTCCAGCACAATGACAGTAAGGGAACTTCATGCTGTCAGCATCTTGGTTTAGAATCAGGACATAAGAAGAGTAACGAGTAGCTTTGTTAAGGATTAAACACTCATACAGTGATACGGGCAGCAGATACTGAATAAATGAGTACGGGTTCGTTAGGCTTCCACAGCAAACCAGCTAGTCCTGTCTTTGGGATGGATGGATTTGCTCTCAATTGCTTGCTGTAGAGCAAATATCAGAGTTCAACCTATTCCAGAAGAATCTGAAGTCAGGAAAGGTAATCTGAATAGCAGCACTACCAAATGTATTTACTGTTAATTAGTTACATGATTAAGAAAAATCTTGCAAGTAAACTCAATGAGATTTCAGTTACTCAAAAAACCTACTAGTAGTCTGCCTTTCTTTAATCTAAAAGGTGGTAAAAGCCTACTCAAATTTGCCAAACATGTGACACGAACCTACTAATTCATCTATCCTACATTTATTTTCCTATTTATTTTGTGCAGTGCATTCACTGCGTTGTTTCTCAGCTAAACTATAGATGTTCTGGCAGACACCTAAATAGCTTCCAAAGACAAAACTTAGTAGCAGAAAACAAATGACATCTCTATGACAGAGTATGACATGTGCTTTAGACACTGGCCACAGGCTGTTACAATTTTTTTTGGGATGTCATCCTCCCACATGGCAAGAGAGCAGCCCTGGGATGGTCCCTTCTGGTGCTCTGCCTCCTCTCACCCTGAATCAGGGAAACATTCAGCACTTTAACCTGCACATTACTGCTTCCATCCCTGCTGCACACCCCAGCAAGGCACCTGAGCAGCGGTTCAGCCTCCCAGCACCAGCTCTAGCAGAAGACTCCAGCACCTGGTGATCTATCAGTTCTTGGCTCTTAAATGTATTTAAGTTTACTATTGCTTTTTCTCTTTCACAGATGATCCGCCAGTGAAACAACTCCAAAGGTGTCTTGCCTATTCATCCAGCAGCTTTGGCATCATACAACTGGAAGAATATTCCTTTTCTTTCCTCCACTCTCAAGATCAAAGCTCCCTCTAAGCACCTGACCATACAGGCAGGCTGCTGGGCTTCTCGTTCTGGGAACAATCTTCCTCGTCCAGAATCACAGAAGAAAAGACAAATCAAGCCATTTCATCTTTAAAAAGCCAATAGAAAAGAAAAATGTTTTCATGAGTGATGTATCCAAAATGCTCCAATATGAATGGATACATGCTGAATATTATAGCCAGCACCTTTCTACAAAAAAAAAAAAAANCTCTGAAAAGCATCTTTCTTCAGTTTGTCAAACCAAACTATTCCAAAAACCCAAAAGAAGCTGCAGTTACCCCAATCACCTCTGAACCGGCACATCTGTTTATATACATTGTGCTCAAACTTAGTGCAAAATGGGGCCGAAAAGGAACTTTGTATATTAATTATGACTTTTAAATTCCTGAAAACTTGCCAAAATTATTGATAATCACCATTATTTATGATTATCTATTGGTATTCTTTTGTTTAAACTAAACAATTTTAAGTAAATACTATTGACAAGAACTCGTACAGCACTGATTAATTCCTCAAAATGTCCTGAGAAGTTCCATTAAATAAAATACACATCAAAATCACTGCCGGGACATGTACAAAAGAAACTGCCGATCTGCAATCAACAAGCCTGTGTTTGCCAGTTTGCAGCAAGGACACTTCTGTCTTTCACCACCACAACAGACACTGTAGAGATTATGCTACCAGGTAACAACATGAAAATAAATACTTGAATATCTGTTATCCAGAATAACACTGAGTTAGGCTGCATTGTACTTTGCACTTTACATAATTTGTGAATTGCACAAGAAGTCTAAGAAGCGCGATTCTACAAAATGAAAACAACTGATCTGAAGTAGGAGACCCTTCAGGTAACTGTCCAGAGTTTCCACTGTTTCCAGGAAAGCAGGAATAATACTTTTTTTTTCTTTTATAATTTCTTTTCTCTATTGGTTCATCTACTGACCCTTAATTTTGCAAAACATTCTTGTGAGTTTGATGCTAAAAGTTAGAAATAGCTATGAAAATGATGAATCTGCAGCGAGTTCAGTAACTCCCTTCCTAAAAATCAAGGCAATAATATTAAACATGTAGATCTTCCTCCATCTTTTATTAAAGGAGGAAAGCACCAGTTTCACTAAACCAGTATGCTGCATTGTTTTTGCAAATGGTTCCCAGGTAGCGAGGTTCAAATTCTATACAGCCTTATATACAGTCTTACAGCACCTGCTGCGTAAACCTCTAATAAAATACAGCACTGAACTAACCTGCTTCAGTCACTGGGAGCCTACTTCTGCTCCAGTCTCAACAACAACATTTGGCACCCTCTAAGATGACTATAATGCCATTTAAGCTGACACAATGTTCAGAATATTCACTGAGTTTGCCGAGATAAAATAAGCGCAAGCTTTGCTGGCAGCAGTTGAACAGTAAACGTCTTCCCACCGGCTGATGAAACCGTCAAGAAGAGTGAGCTCTAGTAGGATAAATGAGGTCACTGTTTGCAATTCCCTGCCAGCTTGCTGGTTGAAGAAAACACCATCCGTCAGTAAACCTAAAGCAAAACACACTATACTGCAAAGCTGTTCCTAAGTCATTACTCACCCCATCCAAAAACAACAACAAAAGAATTGCTTTTAATTCTGAAACACATCCTCTACACCCTTACTGTTATAAACATGATATTCATTTAATCACTGAATAAAATTTTATAGAATGTCAAGGTAATCAGGATAGACTGAAAAAAAAGCCCTAAAATAAATGCAAAGCAATGGCTGTAGCACTGCTTCCTAACCAGCCTCTCCAGAGACATGCTACAAACTCTTGGAGGCCCAATATTTATAGGGGGCCATTAATTCATATGCAGTGTGTTCATCGTGTTAATCAGCCTTAATAAATAGGTCTATCCCGGGGCTTTGGGCAATCCTTTGATGCTCAATCTGGCTGCATTGAGGAACTGCTCCAGGAGATGAATTTAAGACTTTTAAATAGAATACATACAGAGAAGGCAGCTGCGCTGAAGGGTTTAGCGGTGTCGCTCATGGAAATGGTGTGTTCCAGACCATGTTTTTTCTGAGTCCCCAGAGACCACAGGCGCCGGCATCAAAGCCTTCTACCAACTTGGGGGTTAAGTTCCCTTGTGTTAGCACAGAAAGAATAGCTGCATGAGGTAGTTCACGCCAGGACATTTGACTAATAACAAAAAAAAAAATCTTTAACTTTATCCATTTCTAATTAGGCTTTGTCAATAAGGACCCCTGGCTGAGCTTCACACAGGTCCCCACTCTTGCTGTATGTGATCTTGGCACTGTTTATCCTCAGCAATTCTAACACCAATTTGAAAACCAAAGTGTCAGCATCAGGAATTAAATGCATAAAAAAATAAACACACAGGAACGATCACACAGGCCATTTGATCCCTTAAATAGTGCTTATATATAAATAGATAACAGAAGTATTGCAGGGAGAGCTGGGGGTGCTTTGACGAGCCCTTGGGGAAAAGAGCCTGCGACTGGCACCACGGCGCGGGAGCACACCTCTTTCAGAAACGGTAACAAGAGGAGGGCATGGCCCAAGGAGAAGCTCTCATCCCTCCGCAGACCGGGAGCTGCGGTGGGAAGGAAACGGGAGCATGGATCCACCCTACGGCTTTGAAGCAGACACCTCCAAAGAGACAAGCAGGGACAGAGCCACGCTCCTCACTTCCCACCTTAGACAAGGACCAACTAGTCTATTACCAGGGAGAATTACCATCTTCCTCCCTTGGAAAATCCCATGGATACGATACACATCCCAGGGCTCCTTGCTGGGGGTCACAGCTCTGCACCGCCCCCAGCATGGGCACAGCTGGGACTTCAGAGGTGAAGGATGTTCTGGCAGGGTACGGGATTAACTGTAGAAATGAACTTCATGACCTAGCTCACGCACCTCTGCTACCTGCAGGATAATGCTCTCTACTATCAATACACAGTTTTTCCAATAAAATAAGCAACATAATTAATTCTTTAATATACAGTAATGATCCTATTTCCTCTGTGGTTTTATGATGAGAGCGCAGCATGTAAATACAGATTGCTGTGTTACGGCACCAGGACCTTCAGGCAGCAAGGACCCTGTGGATGCAGCAACAACCTGCCTGAGACTTCTGCAGGCAGGAGAGCTCTCAGGGGCTTTTCCTACTTGTAATAACTGAACAACTGAAATCCAGGAGGCCTTGACAAAAGTAATACACAAGATACAATGCAATTATCTCCTACTGCTAATTTAACCGTTTCTTAAAATGCCGTTTCCTAGACAGCTGCTCACGCTTCCCGAGGGGGGCTGTGCTTAGCCAGGGGAGGGACTGCATTTCTGGGATCTCCATCCTTGCACGTGATCACAGGCTCCTCTTCAGAGACCCAGCTCCATCCTCAACCTGCACCCGGGCTTGCCTGGGATCTTGGGGTCTCGCCCCACGGCTTGCTCATGCCTCCACTACTGCTGCGGCATAGAGCCAGCGGGTTTTCCCGAGCAGCAGATCCTGCCATCCACCCACCAGGAGTTGGGCAAAGTCACTCCCGGACAGTTTATTACCAGCAGTGCTCAAAAGCATCTTCAAATAGCATGCCCTTCTATCCTCCTTCTCATTTACTTCTTGACAGAGAATTATATAGACACGTATAAACGGGCATATATAGGATCCCTGTCTGCCTTCAGCCATTCATGTAAATTTTGAGCCATTGCAGGAAAACGCTGCAGTTTATGGGATCCCTGGGGCTCTCAGTCACGCACAAGGTGCCACAGCTGCCGTGGCTGCATCTCGACACGAGTCAGTCTGCACCACATCCAACGGGCCAGAGCTTCCCATCTGGTTTACAAGATACCTCTCAACTTCCTAACACAGATGGGAAGAGACAACGACACCTGACACAGCTGGGCTCCATTGGCAAAGAGCAGCCTGCCCAAATGAGAGAAAGAAGCCAGGGACCGTGCATACAAACTGTCCTCTTCACGAGGGAGAGCAAACACTAACCCAGCCATGCATTGCCAATCACTCCCAAAGTATCCTGGTTTTCGGTGGGATACTATCTGCATCTTAGGGCTCTTGCCTTTATGAAGATGGCTACATATAGCCTGAAGGCACACTAGCCAAGCTGTCCTACCGTACCTGTAATTCCTGAGAGGTGGTTATGAGTGAAGGAGCTGCACTGGTCTACTTCCAAGAAAAATAAAAAAACTAGGGAAACTAAAACTGGTACATGGAGAAGACAGAATTTTTTCCAGCGGCAAAACAAAATTTGCTAAATCAGAAGATGTTTGAAAACCTTTTCTTTTCAAAACGTAATATCTGGAGCCTTTCATTTTCTTAACACACAAATCCAGAAGACAGACATGTGAGGAGCAGTACATAAGTAGGACCTTAGGAAGAGTGGTTGGTGAAACAAGATCAGATTGAACACACCTTTGGTCTGAAGCTCGACAACATGCTGTGCCAGCTAAGAGTAACCTGCAGGCTCCACTGTTGAGAAAGGTTCTAGAAACATATCTCTTGCAAATATCTTCTATCAGAATCTCCTTTATTTCACATAAGGATAAAAGCGTTGTTGTGGTGAAATGACTTTTTGGTTTGACTAGCTGGCATTTAGAGTTCTCTGTGTGACATTTTTCAAAAAAGTCCCAACAACATTATTATAAAGAAAGACTGTGCATGATTATTACTGCTATTTATTAGGGAATTTTGTACTATAAAAAAGGTGATAAGATGATAAATCTTGAAAAGTAATCAAGCATTTATCTGACATCTTTTTTTTTTTCTTCTTTTATGGGAAAAATATAGAGAGATTGCACCTGGAAGATGTAGTCACACCACAGCTGAACAATGATAAAATCCCCACATTGCTGGGAAGAACAAATCACTCCTTAACTTTTTCCTGTCGACAGTATCTGAGTCACATTCTCTGCCAATCTTTATCCCATGATGTCCTTGCTTGGTCCATGGACCTTCATGTAGCAGAGATGCTCACCTTTACACTGCCCGTATTTCTTCAAACAGATTTTTATCACGTGGATGCACGTGGATGGGGGGCAGCCCCAAGGGAGGCCGTGGGGCAGCAGCCTGCCTGTGCTGGAGCACAAGCTATTTTCCAGCACAGCACAACGCAGGTAGACACGGTGTGGAAGGAAAGGGGAAATCGGGAGGGCTCTGTAATAGAGCCTGGTCTCTTTGCTTTGCTTTTCCATTGAAAATACCGTCTCTTTGATCACAGGTCAAAAATAATTCACCTCTGTCACCTCCTTCCTTTAAGGGCTGCAGCACATTTCCTGGGCTGCAACGCAAAACCAGAGGCAGCAAAGCAAAACAAAGACTGCAAAGACCTGAACTGCTTCAGCCGAGCACAGAGCACCCTGATGCCAACCAGTGAAGCCATTCAGTGTAAGACCTCAGGGCAACGAGGTCAGATATCTCCATTGATAAACACTATTTTAAACCTCTTTCCTTCGTTGTTCGGAGTTATGCTTTGCCATGGTCCATACGGACCAGCTTCCCTGACTTCAGCCACCTAAGGGTGGACCTGGCTTTGAACCCCAATAGAAAGCACACAAATGTAACGGAGAAGAGTGTTCTACTGCAAGTTGATGAAAACACTTGGAAAAAAAACACTTGTCCTGTAGCTGATGCTTCAAGGAGAACCGCAACACTTTTGTCATTCACTTCTAAAGCCACAGAGTTGCTATGATGATGATTTCCACTTTCTTCACGTGAGAGCAATAACATAAGACTGCTTACAGCTTGGGCAATGTTGCATAGGGAACAAATTATTCCTTTAAATTTCAGGGGGAAAAAACCATCTCAGTAGTGAAATATGGAATATTTGTACTACAAAATTCATCTGTGGATTTCAAAGCATATTCTGAGACTTGGTATAAGCCTCAGAGATGTCAGCGGGCTGTATGTTCCCTGCACTCAAAACAGCAAAACGCTGTCATGAACAAGGCCAATAAACAAGTCAAAGGAAAGTGGCATTTTTACTCAACACTAAAGCTCTCATTACACAGGAAAGTGAATTTTTATGCTGATCCAAACATACACATTTCTGAACAGCTTGCTGTGTTTTGGTTGTTGTTTTTTTTTTCTTTTAAAGTACACAGTACGAAGGTCTTTAGCTTCCTCCTCTTGTTCACAATTATAAAACATTAATCATTGTCAATCTCCTTTGTATAAGGTTTATGTTTTGTGACACCAGAGCACACTGACACAATGCCACTTTCTCTCTTGGGAACCAGCAGCTTGAGCCAACTCTGAAATCATGACGTAACTCTAATAAATCCCCAGAATTATGCCAAGGCTGTTTGGGTATAAGTGCGTCCTGAAGCAGATCCTATGATTTTTAGTCAGCGGTCTTGCACCGTCACAGCAGTGCTTCAAAGCTACTGCAGACCAAGCTCCCGCTCTTCGCTGGCTGGGACTGTCTTGCCTAGTTCCTCTGTGAACTGGTTTCTTCTGCTTGCTCTCTATTCAAAAGGAAATGCCGGGATGCATCTCCAGAAAATCCAGCTCAGACATTACTAGGTCCTGCACATAGGAAATGCTTATGAAAATTGGCTCTGAGAATGTATTTTTAATAGCAACGAACAATTTCAGATTTAACCCGCCTATACTAGGATCTGAAATCATTTCATCATGCTAAGATCCAGATTCATTGCACCATCAGTGTAGACATCTAATTTAAGAACAAAGTCACCCAGGCTTCCCTCTATAATTAACAGCAAAAGACTGATGACCTGGATTGTTCTGTTGAAATGCCTAAAATTTGTCTCATCCTCCCTGCTGATTTAAGAACTTCATCTAAAGGCTTAAAGTCAGGTAAGAAGCCATTCAAATTAAAAAGAAATTAAAATAAACCCCAAAGAACAAAAACGAACCCAGAAACCTAGGAGATTAAGTCTGCTTTAAAAATACAAAAGCCAGATGGCTACTTAAGGTCCACAAAATATTTAATACCTATGCATTAAAATATGTTAAAAAATTGAATTGTTTTTTTTTCCAGTTTAATGAAGCAGATGGGCAGAGCGTGTGCCATTTTCTATGCACAAAAGCCCAATCAAAGCTAAACAGCAGCCCTTCTGATGTCCGCATGTTGGTAAACTCAAGGGATTAATAACAGTGGAGTCAGAGGAGCAGTGTTTTGCTTCAAAGAAATTTGTAAATGAAGATTAATTTTAACAACTTCATGCTCAGCTGATAAATAGCACTAGAAATACAGAAAATACACATCTCGAAGTTGTATTTTCAAGCAATTATTTGAAGAGGTTTTGTCACAGTAGCGTGGAAATTGGTTGCTGTCTACTGGCCTGGAATCGTTTCTGCCTGAGAGTGAGTTTCGGGAGTCCAAGTACTCCAGGCTGGATGTTATGAGCATTTGGCATTTCTGAATATTGATCGGTCACGTTCCACTCCAGAGGAATGAGTTTACAAAAACCAGT
Organism: Arenaria interpres; assembly: GCA_013399435.1. Lineage (NCBI taxonomy): Eukaryota > Metazoa > Chordata > Aves > Charadriiformes > Scolopacidae > Arenaria > Arenaria interpres. The sequence goes on from VXAK01007451.1 coordinate 191,023, forward strand.
TGGTGACTTTCTTTTTGGGTCTGCTAACGGCCGGGAGAGGTGAAACCACGCTCGGGCATCTGCAACTCCAAACGCTGGCAAATCATCCCATTCGTACCCAGGAACGGGTGGTGTGAGAAGTTGCTGTGCCAGCGATATGCTGGTGACAGGTAACACGTTGGCACCACCACAGCATCCCGACCACACGCTCTACCAGATGATACCAAAATTACCAGGCGCTGGCGCTGCAGCACCTGTGACACTATGCTTGTGCTGTGCTCCCCCTGTTGCTGCTGCTGCCATGCCCCCGTCTCCTTCCCTGGCCTTTTCCACTACCAGGGTTCGAGATGCGTGTGGTCCACAGGACAGCAGCACCACTGGGTGCTGGTACGAACCTGATTCATGGGACCTGAGACACTGGAGGCCCACCCATATCGGAACCCTCTTCCAGCATTTAAACTATCAACACCTTGTCTGAAATCTGCGATTGTAATAATATAAAAATACCACAAACCGTTACAACGTCTTTTTTCAATGTCAGCGTTGTATCATGCCCCACTTTTGTACGCTACTGCAGGAGCCCTTCAGGCTGGCCAGCAGCGGGGGAGCAAGAGGCAGATTACATCCAGATAGCTGGTGGGTTTATTACATAAGATTTCTGAACAGGAAAATGGGATTTGGAGCTTTAGCTTAATGTTCAGGGATTGGATGACTGGATTAAAGCTTTTTACTCACCGTTCTGTTACCCTCTCAAGATCAGTTTATACTGCAGAGGAAAAGGGGTCTTGCTTAGAGGAAAGGGTTATTTGCTCTAACCTATACCACTTAGACTCAAGGGTTAACATGGATCACATCCAGCTTCACCAGTTCAGTATCAAAGATCATAGAATGATTTGGGTTGAAAGGGACCTTAAAGATCATCGAGTTTCAATCCCTGCACCACCATGGGCAGGGGCACCTCCCACTAGACCAGGTTGCTCAAAGCCCCTTTGAGGCCCCAACTGACCTTGAACACCTTCATGAGTGTGGCATCCACAAATTCTCCGGGCAACCTGTTCCAGTGTCTCACCACCCTCACAGTAAATAAATTTTTCCTGATATCTGAGCTAAATCTCCCCTCTTTCAGTTTAAAGCCTTTACCCCTCGTCCTATCACTACATTCCCTGATAAAGAGTCCCTCCCCATCTCTCCTGTAGGCCCCCTCTAAATACTGGAAGGCTGCAACAAGGTCTCCCCAGAGCCTTCTCTTCTCCAGGCTAAACAAACCCAACTGTCTGAGCTTGCCCTCATAGGGGAGGTGCTCCAGCCCTCTGATCATCTTCACGGCCCTCCTCTGGATCTGATCCAACAGGTCCACGTCTTTCCTGTGCTGAGAACTCCAAAGCTGGACACTGTACTCCAGGTGGGGTGTCACGAGCTGGTCACACTTCTTTTGATGCAGCTCAGGATGCGGTTGGCTTTCTGGGCTGGCAGTGCGTATTGCCAGCTCATGTTGAGCTTCTCATCCACCAACACCCTCAAGTCCTTCTCCTCAAGGCTGCTCTCAATATATTGTCCACCCAACCTTTATTTGTGCTTGGGATTAGCCTGACCCACATGCAGGACCTTGCACTTGGCCTTGTTGAACTTCATGAGGTTTGCATGGGCCCACCTTTCACTCCTGTCCACGTCCCTCTGGATGGCATCCCTTCTCTCCAGAGTGTTGACTGCACCACACAGCTCGGTGTCGTCGGCAAACTGGCTGAGGGTGCACTCAATCCCACTGAACATGTCACCAAAGATGTTAAACAGCACTGGTCCCAGTACCGACCCCTGAGGGACGCCACTCGTCTCTGGTTGCCACTTGGACCTCGAGCCATTGACCTCAATTCTGAGTGCTATCTTCCAGCCAATTCCTTACCCATCGAGTGGTCCATCCATCAAATCCATGTCTCTCCAATTTAGAGACAAGGAATTTGTATAGGACAGTGTCAAATGTTTTGCCCAAGTTCAGGTAGATGACATCAGTTGCTTTTTCCTTATGCATCAGTGCTGTGATGCCGTCATAGAAGGCCACCAGGTCCCATGGACTTGTGCACCTTCAGGTTCCTTAGATGGTCTTGAACCTGATCTTCTCCTATATCTTGTAGGAATGGAGTAACTCCTGTGAGCCTTGTTTCTTCAAAGCTGTAGCATGGTGAATTAGAACAGTTATTTTCTGAGCAGCAGGGCTACTTGTAGCTTCATTAATTTCTAAGAAAAATATCAATAAAATCTCCAACTGAATTTATACAGCACGTATCCCAAGATGAAAACTTATGTAAATCATAACTGTAACAGCTACACGTTTATGAGCAATTCTGGTGGGAAGCACTATATTTTGGGGAATAACAACATTTTCTATTTTCAAAGCACCTATCATTGTAGCATTTCAGACTGCTTCACAAATGTTAACTACCCAAAATGTACACTGTCGTGGGAAGCAGGTATCATTACAGCCAATTACAGCTTGGTTCAGTATCACAAATGATTTGGCGTCTCCAAACTTTCAAACTCAACTGCAAGCGCTAGGACATCTTTTATGGACATGAGTGTATTTTGAAAGAAAAAGAATAATAAGGGGAGGGGAAAGGCAAAAATTAGCTTTTATACATGTTAGGTATCACAAACACAGGCACAAAAAGGCTAGTCCTGGTCAGTGGCAAAACAATAAAACTCAGAATAAACCACACAGTTTCTTTGAGAAATGACATTTAGACTCTTTGAAAGGACTGATACCAAAACAGAGGAGGGAAAGTCAGTGCTACAGCTGTGAAATGGGATGAATCCACTCACAATCCTTTCCAGAAGCAATAGCTAATTTATCTTCCAATTACTATTTCTAGAGGTTTTTTGCAGCCTCCAGCTTCAACGGTTTATGCTCAGACACCTGATGCCCAAGGTTTTGGGGCCCTAAAGCAAAGCAGGACCACAACAACTCAACACTCAGCATGGCCCAAACACTAGGAACTTATCCCAGGGTTCAAGATACCAACCCAGGGTAGAGAGTGAACTCTCCAAATTATAACAATTATTTGTTATAATTATATACAAATAATTATAACACAGATTGCAGTAGATGTGTTATCACTATATGGTATGCTAAAGAAATTCATTTAAATTCATTCCTTACAAGAATAAAATTATTAATATTCACCAAAAGTCCCTGAGCAAGAAAGGTCACATGAAAATGATCCCAACATTCTAGCTAAAGGTTTCCAACTAAGGCACACTGATACCCTGCAGCTACTCATTTTCCCAATATACAAACTTACTGCCTCTTTTTCCAATTTGACAGGATTGTTTGCCGATATTCTGATTATGTACTGATTTTTTTTTAAATCTAATGACTTCAAGAGACTGAAATACTCTTCCCTCCTTACTCTCCCTCTGTATGGAAAGAAACTGTCCCCATTTCAGAGAGAGCCAATGCAAGCTGCTGGTAGGTTTGTCAGACCACAGCAGTTCACCTCCATTTTAGAAAAAACTGAGAGAAATAGAAAATGGGGATAACAGTATTATCTTTCATCTGCTTGATACTTATCCTATCTATTTAGATTTCAGAAAAATGCTTTTGTTTCCCTTGATGTTTGAATAGCAATCCAATCTTGGATCTTGATTGAAGCCTTGTCACAATATAAATAAAACTTTCAGAAACGCTGATCAACCATCTGCTCTCTCAGAATTAAACTGGAACTGTTGAAGTACAAAACCAGAGAAATAAAGTCTTTGGTGCCATGTAGCTGAAGAACAGAGCCCTCAAAAAAGCAGCAGTTGCTTTGAAAAGAAATAATGAAAGGTCCTACAACCTTGTACAAAAATCTTTCATTGCTCACTAAAAAAGATGGGATATTTCAGCAACTTTGACAGATTCAGAGCTATGTGCCTCTGTACCAAAAGCCCTGGTTCAGAGATCCATAAAGGAACAGGCTTTTCTTGGTGCAAGCAACTCACCCTCACCCAGATTAACCTCCTGGAAGCCTCCAAATCCTGTTTTTACTTAGACGTTTTATACTCGAGGTGAACTTCTGGAGAGTCTTAAATTTCATGCTTCACCAACATCAGAGAATGCTGCATCCGGAATGCATTGCCTTTGGGCAATATCTTAAAAGCCGACTAACTTCTGATTTTTCCCAAGTGATGGTAAATCTGGTACAGAGAGTTGTTTTCAAACACTTCAAGGTGAGGCACAGACACCTCTAAATCTCTGAAGAGGACTGTAACATGATCAGAAAATAGATCTATTTTTCATAAGTACTAGTTAAAAGGTCAATCTGTAAAAGCATGAGGGGGTCAGATGATAACAGGCAAGGAATTTTTTGTTAGCAAAAGGAGTCATGGGGAGAGGGATAGCCAGGGAATATAGCACACAACAAAAACAACAAAAAAATCCACAAAGTCCCTGCTTTCATCCAAGGGGATTTACATGAGACTTAATATGGAAAACACCTTCATAACATGAAAAGATTATCTCCATCAGGATCTTGCCTTTCTCCGATGTAACCCCCCCCCCAAAAAAAAGCACCACACCTTTCTGTAAGGTAGGACAAAACCATTCAAAAGGCAGGATTTTTTCCCATGCAGAAAAAACTGTTACTGTCATCTGAAAGTTTCCATCCTAGTGGAACAAAAATGTGAAACCTTTGCTGGTTAAGAAACAGTTATTACTGTGTTTTCTACAGGATTAGTGGAAACTGATGAAGGGTTCCTCAGGAGACTTCATAGAGCTCACTGGTTTTTTGATGGGGTTTGCAAGTCCCTCTAATACCCATGAAATTTTAAGGATTTACACTCTTCATGTGTCTCTCTCCAACAATCAGGGCTCTTACTTCTAGCCTGAAATGATACATCACGTATTTTAAGCTTTGCACAGACATTTGTGAGTAACATGCTCTGGTGACTTTGCTTTTCACATAAATGATTAGGAGATGCACAGCCTGGATGTTGTGAAAGAGATAAACCGTGGAGGAATCATAGAGAGGTGAGCTGTTACAATGCGTTATATAGGCTGCTGGGTACAAAAATGAAAACACAAGACATGCAGGACAATGTGTGTGTGTCTTTATATGAAATATACAAAAATGGTGGAAAACTATAAATCAGAATTAGCAGTTATTAGAGGAACTGAAAGAAGTCTGACTTCTCTCAGGAGAAAACAGTATTGCAGGTATCTACAGTGAAACCGAAGGCAACACACCATCTCTGTTGGTCTACTTTAAAATATACCTCCAGATCTTCACCGTGACTAAGGAATAGTATCAGAAGAATATGAAACTCCAGTATTACTATGGCAGCCATCCTTACAAAAGCACTCAAGAAAGCAGACTCAGAATAATTAAGAAATATTTGGACAGGTAAGTTATCTCACACAGCATGCGGTGGATATTCTCAATTTGCATACTGGGTGTCTCACACAGCATGCGGTGCATATTCTCAATTTGCATACTGGGTGTTTCTCTGCTGTTTTTCTTTTTCCTGATAGAAAAGAGAATAAGGATAGGAAATTGGACCTTAAGACATTTCAACAACAGCACTGATAAATCCCACCACAGTCTCCATGTGTGCACACGGATATATATAAGACTCTCTAGACACTGCAGGCATTCAGTAGAAATACAGCTATCATAATGGGAGAGAGGGAAGGAGAAAAAAAAGTTATTAGTGTTGGAGGAACCCCAAATGAATGGAAGATAAAGCTCAAGCTGGCACCAAGGCTATAGAGAGCTCTACAAAGCCATCTGGCTCCCTCTCCACACAGGTTTCTCAGTCCAGCACAGTCACTTCATGTGATCTTCCAGCTGGAAATCCAGGCTTGGCTTGCTGTCCTGCTTCAGAAGTTCACAACGCAGTCAGTGTGATGCCTCTCCCAGCCAATCCTTGTTTTCTGCCCACTCCTCATCCCAGCCATTCTTTCCTGTCCACTCCGATCTGACTTTAGAATAACTGTGAAATGCCCAAACGTGCTGAAGAACGTTCCTCCTCTGAATTTGCTCCACCACAAATTGTTTTCAATTCTATCATTTGGAACAGAGATTGTAAGAACTTACTTTCCCCCTCCCCCAAAGACTTATGTATTGTTCAGCCTGCAGTCCAACTAATCTCTGTGCTAAAACTAAGAATTCAGGTTGTTTCTAACTGCAGCCTATGTGGAACAAGGCTGTCATTTAAAGGGTAGTCATTTGATCCCAAATTTAACTTGATCAGCCGCCTAGAAGTAAATTATCTCTTTTGAAAAATAAAAATAACTTTATTTTTTTGTTTTGATGAACTCTCAGTGCTGCAAGCAAGTATTATTTGAAAAATTAATTATAATCCACAGAAAATGCCAGAAGAGAAACCTTACGTCCTTAATGAGGCAGTAGAAAAAATACCACTAAAGATGTATGAGAAATATTGCATGCTACTCAAGGTATAGCTATGGATATATTGGGCATAAAGAGTATCTTCTCTAAACAACACCTGCCAAGCACACCCCAAGAGCAGACATGTAATTCAGGTGATGGTTATTTCTGCCATGATGGTGGGAACAGACTTGGCCGACCCAAGGTAAGGGTATATGGTCTCTACCAGATGAAGGCATTTCTCATGTCCAGGAAACACAGCACCAAGCAGCCTTGGGCAGCCCTGCCAGCCCCACTGGAAGATGGGATCTCTCCTTTGGATGAAGGACAAAACTTCATCCCTCAGTTAAATCAGAAGATGCACCTACTGGCTATCAAAAAGAGCCTACCTGGAAAATCCAGAGTCACAAAATCTACTGTACAATAAACGTTTTCACTCGATGTGATGGTTTTAATGACTACTTTCATTTCCATGTGATCACACATGCCCTGTTTCCTTAGAAGGATGAAAGGAAATGTTTTTTTGTGTAGAAACCTAGGGAACAATTTTCATCCAATATGAAAACACGCCAGTCCTCGGTGAGTCAATACATCTCTCGGTGTGCACAAAAGTGTGCGCGTTATCCACACAGGCACATGTAATAGCGAGGTTTGATTTGCTGTTAAATTTCAAAGACAGCCATTCACCAACTCCTGAACAGCAAATATATGTATTCTAAAGATAAGGTACTCAATCCAGAGGAGGTAGCCGAGTAAAATTTTTAAAGGGCTGAAGGAGTTCATGCATCGAAACTCCAAGTGACTGGAAAAAAAAAGAAGAAAAAAAAAAAAAAAAGAAAGCACAAATGAGTAACTGTAGCCCATAACTCAGCAGAAACTTCGGCACTGATAATTTACGTAACATATGTGTTTCACATTCCTACTGTTCTGCACCACGCTGTAAAACCTGCTGTTATTACATGCTATACTGGCATGCCTATTACTTTCCAACAAGAAAATCATTACTTTAGCCTGCCTCTTGATCATGTTGAGTTTTGTATAGCTCACCTGGCCATTTCAAAAACACAAGCTGAAAAATTGTCTATAAATCAGATATTTGACAGAGAAAGAAGTACTCTGCACTATTTAGCAAAGCCAGGGCTGTACTGCATCAAATTCTACTGCCCACTTTTTAACTGTGCCACCACTTAGAAAAAATTGCACTAATGTAACGGTTCAATATTTGATATAATGAAGTAGGCTCAACAGTGCTCCTCCAGTCACAAAAGAGACATTACCGTTTGCCATTTGTGAATAAACTTTCTTTTGTCATGATTTAATCAACCTTCATTTTTAATCCGCATACATAAAACATTAAATGCTAGAAGCTTTAATTACTTTGAAAAACACTTGCTGAATAATTTAATCTCAAAGCACAGTTTTCTCTATACCAAGAACTTCAAGAAAGTCCTTAAGGGCAAAATCCTCCAGTAATCTATCAGCTAAATCTGAGAGCCTGCATAGAAACAGTTAACTCATTTTCAATGACCAAACACTACTTCTACAAACACTTAAATACAGGATACCTCTCCATATCATGTGCAGTGTCAGGAAGGGAGATACAATATGGCAAAACAACATTTTAGATTTGACCCAGTCTCAAAGTCCCAATATACCAGATGTAAAACAAGACTTTTCTTGCTGGGAGAAAAATACCTCCCTGAGGTGTAGAATAACTGATACACCAAACAGATGGAGTCACTCCAGTTGATCTAGGTGGACATTACTCATCTGCACAGCCAAACAGGTATTTGCTAAAGCCACGAAACAAGCATTAACATATTTCTGGGCCTCCATTAACTGACTCAACATCGTACATATTCACAAGGAAGACACACACTAAATCGCTTTCACTGCGGTAGTCCATGCAACTAAATGCAGAAAAGACAGAGGTGTTTTCCTCAAAATTTATACAGGAAGTGAGATGCAGTATAAAATTCATGAGCTGTCAGGTAGAAAAAATTAACGGAAGAAAAAAGTTTGCATAGTACTGACAGCCAGATCTGGGTCCTAGAGCAAGAGTTAACACCAGGTTGTGGATGAATACTGACCACAGGTAGCAAAAGTGTAGACTTTGAAATCCTTCTCATAGTCACAGCTGCAGCTTTCAGACCCAAGAGTAAACACATATTAAGTTTTGTCAAGTGCTCCGTGGAAACTTTCCTAGCAGTCAGATTTTATATTTCAGACTGCAGCTCTTCAGGAAAAGTTCTCTTTAGCTCATATATAAGATAACCTATTATTCCTTTGCTATTACCACAAAGATTTACAATAGCATATAAAAAAGGAAGGAGGAACTTTCCATCATTGTCAAGCAGCAGAATGGGGGGAAAAAAGAGAGACGATTGGTAAAAAGGTGGGTTTTTTTCCTCCTAGTTCATTTATATCAACTATCAGCAATGGTAAGACCATTAATAATTCACTGATTCACCAAGGCATCCCCATCATTTCCCCTCCTGTCAACTGCAGCCCGTGACATTTCACTCTGATACCTCTGTCCGAGGGCCAAGAATTTCTGCTTGGGCATCTTTCTGGAAACCACTTTTAGTTCAAATACATCAAAAGGCGGAGAGTTCAAAACTTACCTCAGCATTTCTATTCCTTATTTCACTTTCCTTTTTTTCTTTATGTACCAATTGGCTCTTGCTATGATTTCTGCAAGGTGGGGCACAGACTGGCACCTGGCAGGTTCTGACAGCCATGTAACCGCTTCCTCCCTCAGCTGATCAAAATCAGAGATTTCAGTCCCATCCACCCCTCCTATTTACATACCTTGTTTCCACCAAGCTCAGCCCTCCACATATCTCAGATGGTGGATGTGCTCGACTCCCTGGTTTTAGTGGAAATCCACTACAGTAAAACAGACATCGCCATTCCCCTCATTAAGGGAAATTGTTTCCATGTAAATGTGACTATGGCTCATTGCTCTGTACTATACTTGAGCACAGTGTTCAAGTGCAACACGGACAGACAGACACAAAAGAAAGCCAGTTTGCTCAGGTATTTTGCAAGTTGAGAACAATTCGGCGTGATGCTCTCTTGACCTTATTACCAGTGCAAATTTCCACAAATGCTGGAAAGACTCAAACTGATAGGAAAGCAACACTTAATTCCACATCCTCGGTGGCTAAAGATTACTGAAAAATAGGTGAGTGGTAAAGAGTCCATCCTGCCCAGCTGAGTCACACAGGAGTGTGCTGACAGCCAGAGCAGACCAGGAACTTACAGACCTTATCTGCTAGGGTTAGACAAACAAGGAACACTAATTCTACCCCAAACCATAGAATTAGTCACATAAAATGCTTCCTTAAAGTTTGTCCTGTTAACCACTTCATAGCCAATCATTGAAACATATACTGGATCATACCCAACATAGAATCATAGAATGGATTGGGTTGGAAGGCACCTTAAAGATCATCTAGTTCCAAAGATCGTCTAGGACACCTCCCACTAGACCAGGTTGCTCAAAGCCCCATCCAGCCTGGCCTTGAACACTCAAAAGTACTTTCATTATTTACAATTTAAGGTATTTTCCTAGAATAATGGATGGAGAATGGATATACAAGAAAATAAAATTAAACTAATTTTCCTTCCCATCAGTATATTCTTAATACAGTCTTTTTTCAAGACTTCACAAATTTTCTCCATGCACAGGAGCAATCTATACTGAAATGAATGGAAAATCCTGCACATGGCATTTCCAGATCATCCTGCACTGATGGTCTCAAGGGTGGCTATTAACAAACCCTGCCATAATTCCTCAGCAGGAGTAGCACATGCTTTACCATGGCCACTCATGGAGCTGCTCCAGTGACACAGCAAACACAGCCTTGTGAAATTGTGACACTTTGGTAGTAATAACTGTGCCTTAAGTGACAGCACTGTGATCACTACATTTATTGTCTCAAGTTCCTGTTTTCAGGGCAGAAATCCAGAGTGTTAGCCAACTACCAATAATGCTACCTTCCTGCAACTCATCTGGATTGTGAGCATACTTCTAAATCTCAGTATTTGTGTTGTTCTCACCTAATTATGCAAATATCAGCCACTTTAGACTCACACTAACTACTAACTGCTCTTACCAACAGACTCACTCCCCATCTGTGAGACACCTTCTCTATTTTATTGCTCAATACCACTTTTAGAAGGCAATCAAGTTTTCCCAAATGGTAACTAATCTTTAAAGCACTAGAGGTCTTCTTGTCCATCACAGGCAACTCTGACGTTTCAAATTCCCAGAACACCACCACACCTCAAACACTTCTGAAATTGCAGCCTTCAAGGACCTACCCAAGTCACACAGAAATTCTGCAACCAGCCAAGAAGAGAACAGGGGCTTTTAATCTCTGATTTCCTCATCTCCATCCTCTTTCAAGTTAGTGGTACTCTTTCAGATAGATCCACCTACGTAGGACCATGGAAAAGTCTCAGTTACAAAAGATCGTTAAGATTTATAAATGTTCAGCAAGACTCATATTCGTTTTCTTTCCTTGCATCTATTCCCTCTCCCACACTCGGAATCTGAGTGGTCCTCACAGGCATCTCTCTAGTGAAACTGAGACCTCTTCACCACCTGCAACCCATTAGTTTTTGCCAGTGTATATTGATTTTAAGTGGGGAAGCAACAAACACTGGTGTGTTTGAAAAACGGCAAACAAATACCTCCAAACATGTAAGAAAAAGATACAGTGTTGCAAGAAAAAACATTCTTATAAGCAGTTTCATCAGGCCTACAACCAAGTGAAAAACAAAACAAAAGCATTCAATTGCTTTGAAATATATGCACTTAAGCATCAACACCTGAGTTTGTTAAAGCTATGCGTGTATTAACAAGGAGAGGGGAGCAGAACTGGAGGAAGAAACCACTTGTGTTAAGGACCTGATGTCCACAACCTGTGTGTTTCTGGGGGTTAGTCTGATCCGGGGGACCACACACCCATTAGAAGCTGGAGCACCCCAAGTCTGCTCCTGGAGCACATCAGCTTGCTTAATTCCATCCCAAAGGAAACCAGTTCACACTCTGAAACTGCTCTGGGGTGCAAGCCAAAGTTCAGTAAGATCAGGAATTGTTTCACTGGTACATTTTTGATCCAAACTAAAATGCTACCGTGGGTTTACCCAAGAGTTATTGCACTGCAATACCAAAATTTACTGCAGACTAAAGGAACGCCGAAGGGCAAGCTTGCTTGCAAACACTTGGAGAATATTACTTCAGTGGAAGTATTTCCTTGCCTAGAGATGAGCAAACACATTCAGCATCTCCCCCACCCCACTGCAGGGGAGATGGAAGAAGGAAGCCTGACAAAAAGAAAAGGAATAGGTAATTAAGAATAAAGAGAATTACATCTTTGTAAGTTATAGTAGTTTAAAAGATATTAACAACAGCAGGTAAGGACATCTATTTTCTCTACATTTTCAATTCTCTACTCTGGCAGAAACTGTTCTTCCTTTTTAGAGGGAAGAAGAAAATCTCCTTTACTGAAGCACCATTTCATCCCAGGAAAGAGGTGCTATTAAGTCCACTTACACTGGCAACTGTGAGATGAACTAAAGCAAAAGCTGGCATCGTATTGCATTGCACTTGCCTAGCTCACATTTTAGAAAGGAATATTTACCCAGTGAGAAATAAGGCAAGATTTATGAAGAATATAACTGACGGTTTCCTAGATACAAATAACACATTTAATAAAGTATAACCTGAAAGAAGCAAAGGATAAAGGGGAAAAGTCTCAAAGATGGTTTTGAGGGGGACGGCTGTTCTGATTTTGAAAGGTTTTTTTGTTGTAATAGGGTTCTTGTTTTGGTTGGTTTGCTGGTTTTTAGAATAAAAAGCCCAGTTTGAATCCCCAGTTGGGCTGGGTACTGTAGCCCTAAGTAATAATAGTGCAAGGAGGTGGCCAGAATGAGGGAGGTAAGCAGACCTCAGGAAAAGGACAATTTCAGTGAAGAAGCTTATTTTTTTGTTACACACTGAATATATTCCCCCGCTGACATGATATATGGCCCTGCATGTACTTCTTTCAGAAATTATCTATCATCTATCCGTATGGGTTGTATGGAGTGAGACAGCTATAACAAATTCCTGGGTTTGGTGTATAAGATGTAAATAAGAGCAAAAAGATATGCCCTGATACATAAGGCCATGCTGCTCACAGAATTAGTACACTAAAGCCTTTTCTCCTCAAGTTTTAACTTGTGTTGAATAAGCAGGGGGTTCTATGTTACAGCTAATTACACTATGAGGAAGAAGAGAAGGAACCTCCTTTTCCCAAGTTCTTGTATGAAGATGATACCACCTACCATGAAAGCCAGAACACTCCGCTTGTATTCGTTTAAGTTTACAAATATAAATACAGCAGAGATCAGAAATAAGGATTCAGATTTCCTCTGACGTATCCATATGTATTCCATGTGGATTACTCCATTTTCATTTGCTGACCAATGCATTCTTTAAAATACAAGCTTACTGTATATCAATGTCATTACTGTTACAGGACAGAAAATTAGAGCATGGAGTTATCCTGATAGAATAAAATCCTATCAAATGTCTGTCTGTCTTCTGTCGCTGCCCCTAAAGACACTTTTCGGGCAGCTGATACAGGTTATCACTATGACACTCTTGTTTACCAAGAGTCTGTTCTCTTCCATGCCCTGAAACCTAACGGTTCCCAATAAATAATGAAATCCCTGGATCAGAAGGAAAGTATCATTCTTCAAATTATTAGCAAGGGGGAAGTAAGAATAAGGAGACAAAGATCTTGCTTAGCTTACACACATTGGTGAAGAAAGGCAGAAGGGCTGTTGGAAGAAAAGTGTTAGGAAAAGAGTAAATATAGGAAGCTGAGGGAAAAAGGGATACAGGAGAGAAGGACCTGGAGATACAAAACTGAAGGGAGAAAGTAGTGAGAGAGTTTTGAGAACTGCTCATGCAGAACACAGCATTTTACAGAATCAGAAACGTGTCTAAAAAGAGAGTGTAGAGGGACAAAAGAAACAGCTTAGGACATAATCCACACAGTCACCAACAAAAGAAAGACTTCACTAGAGTCTTCATGTACCCACCCAGAGGAGCTTTCACCCTCCTTCCTTCAGCTGTTGCTAGTTACACCAAAACGAAATGAGCAATGTAGGGTCTTAACACGGCTGCTTGGGACTCTAACATCAAGCTCATTTCTACCCACAGTAACAGGATCCAAAAAGGGGCAAGTTCCCTCTTCGGTACAGAATTGCATGTAGAGACCCTGCAAGTCATATAAGAAAATTCATATACTATATATAGAGGTATAAACCCTCTCTCTCTCATATCGGGTGAGCAAACAACTTGCATAAACTGACAGCTGCCTTCAGGAACCTTTTCAGAGTCTGGCACATAATACTAGAAATGTAGTTCTGTCCTTTTGAATTTGAAAACATGCCGTAACACTGAACATTTACTACCAAAAACCTCAGAGAGCGCCAGTGACAACATTTTGATAACTGCCTTTCATACAGCTTGAGTACTGCAGCTCCATCCATCTTACTGTGTACCAAAGGTCTTTTTTTTCCCCAAGACATAATGCAAATGATATGGTTAGTCCTACAGACATTATCCACACAAGTAGTCCCACTGACTTCAGTAGGAAAATCCATGTCAATAAGTACTTTAGGAATGGGCCATGATATAGAAATATTTTCGGCCATCTCAGGGACCAAAAGGTAACATATATTCAATGCGCCACAATACAACGAGCCTTTGAACTAAAAATAAAAAGGAACCTTTTGCAACTAGTTTCCTGGCTTTGCAGCTATTGCCTCAGGAAGATTTAAACTTACATTTATGCTTGATGACATCTAATTACCTGATACAATCATCTGCGCCCTAGAACAAGGCAGCCCTTGACCAAACTTTTCGGTAGGATCTTTCTTGTGTTGCTATTCACACTAAGACATTGCAAAAATCTTCACAAACAAGGTGGGAATTGCTAAAAGCAGATTTCCAGCAGGGACTACCAAGAAGATCTTCTTGAATTGCACTTTTTCTGACTAAAGCCACCCAATTTTTATAGCCATTTTATGCTTATTTAGAACTCTCATTAGGCCATCCCATTGAAACAGTTCTTCCATAAGATTCAAAATCGCAGCACACTATTGCTCCTAATTGAGTGTACTTACACTCAAATTCTTATTCTGAAAGACTCCCCTAATATATGTTAAATGTAATATATATATAATGCTTTGATTTAACAGTCTAACTGAAGCCTTAGGATGCGAAAGGGGGAAAGGAAGTCAGCAGCCTCTGCGCCATCAGGAGCAGAAAGAACAAACACAGAGGATGAATGATCAGTCGCACTGGCAGTGTTTGATTTAGTTTCTTGCACTTGCCCAGCATTTCAAACAAGTTTAATGGTTTTCCCACTAGCATTTGGAATTCGCTCCGTATTTCCAAAAAGAAAACTCTAGTATTTGCCCAGTTTGTTTTCTGGAAAGCTATGAAATGCTTTTTTTTGTCTCCCCAAGGGAACGTAAATTGCAAACATTGCCCTCAGCAGTCTAAAATAACCCCCAGAAGACTTTAAAGAATCTTTATTTTCCTAAAATTATCACATTGTTTAATACTTCCTAATTGATTTTCTTAGACATTATCCTCCAAACATCAGAGGGCTTTTATCTTGGCTTAGAATTGTTCAAAACTATTTACAGATTCTCTACATAAATAACACATAATAAGTTATGTGGCTGTTGCCAGCAGTGTTAAGAACGATTAGAAAAGGTCTTTCAGCTTCAGCCTCAGATCTGTAGGTCATCCAATGTCCTTCCTAATGGATAAATACAGTAATTTATCATCATCAGTCACCATCAGCATTGTTCTTTTTACTATCATATATTCATGAACATTATTCGATGCAGCTGAGTGGAGCATAAAAGCAGCGTATGATTAAAGTGGAAAGGGACAGAGTTTGAGACAGTCGAGATTTCGTGGCTAATGCATGGACTTGAAATATGACACAGGTCTTATAAGAGGTACAAAGACGGTGTCAACAAATTACAGCTACCTGCTGGCAGGACATGGGCATTCGTAGCAGCAGATGAGGGCCACTAAAATGATCAGGAGTTTGGAGCACCTCTGCTACGAGGACAGGCTGAGGGAGCTGGGGTTGTTCAGCCTGGAGAAAAGGAGGCTCTGGGGAGACCTAACAGTGGCCTTCCAGTACCTGAGGGGGACCTACAGGAAGGCTGGGGAGAGTCTGTTTACAAAGGCCTGCAGTGACAGGATGAGGGGCAATGGCATTACGTTGGGAAAGGACAGATTTAGATTAGACATTAGGAGAAAGTTCTTTACTGTGAGGGTGGTGGAGCACTGGAACAGGTTGCCAAGGGAGGTGGTTGAGGCCCCTTCCCTGGAGATATTCAAGGTGAGGCTCAATGAGGCCCTGGGCAACCTGGTCTAGTTGAGGGTGTCCCTGCTGACTGCAGGGAGGTTGGACTAGATGACCTTTGGAGGTCCCTTCCAGCCTGGACCATTCTATGATTCTGAGTCTACCTACATTTTCTAGTGCAGTGCTAAAGAAGGTATAACATGTGAACTATAGCCTTGTATACCTAAATGTTTTTCCACAGGTCAGGCATATTTCAAAGCTCTATTAGTCAAAAAAAAAAAAAAAAAGAAACACAACAATAACAACAAACCTAAGATACTTTTCTAGAGATCACATATTCCATTCATCCTTATTGCCACTATAGGAAGAAAGGCTGTCCACATTTGCAAGTCAGTAACACATACATGTAATCTCTGAACGCCCTTAGTTATTAAAAAATGCAAAAATGATGGCTTTCAAATTCTAGAATAACATCAAACAGCATCCCTGTTTGCTTAAAGAGTTCCTCTCTCTTGTTAATTATCAAAATAGCTTGCCTGAAGCAATACCTTCAGTTAGAAGGTACCAGAAAGACGTATAGAAAGTATGTTTTAAAATAGCTAATACAATATGTATGTTCAAGTATCTGAGGCTACTAAGCTACAGCATGTCTGCAATTCACGTTAACACAGAAGATCCAAAAAGATTGCCCCGTTTCACAGTTTTTGATTTACTGCATTAAGTAATCCCTTTAATCCACCTGCAAAGTGGAGAGCTCTAAACACTGAAAAATCAGGTGCTGTGTTATGCTGCAGATTCCCGCATGCTGTTTTGAAAGCAAGACATGGAGAAACCTGCAAAAAGGCATGGGAACCATGAGGGGAGGGTACAAGGAGCAAGAGAGCATCGGCACGATTGCCTTGCCCTGCGTCCACAGACAGAGACGTCTTCACGGTTGTGCTCCTGGCAGTTTCCCAGGGCAGAGGGTGGATCAAGCACTGGAAAGTTCTTATTAAAGTTCTCTGTGTTAGAAAAAGTGAGTTTCTCTTCAGAAATCACTTCTGAATTTGGGATGTGTAAAGAACCACACTTACATGCTATACAGCCATTAAAAAAAAAAAAACCCAACAGCAGCATATGACTGCCCTCTTAACTACCTGAGATCCCATACTACAGACTATTTACAAGATGTCCTATAGAATGATGCTTCTCAATTAACACGAGAAGCACTTCACCAAAAGTGAGATCCTACTCGTCCCTGCTCCACGGAGCTCAGACCAGAAGACTAGAAACGCAATGAAGATGGAAGATGAGCTTCAGGTTTTTTGTCCTAATCACCACCATCAGGAACGTGACTGAATTACATCGAAACAGCCACAGGTGAAGAGAAAGCGAATCAAGGCCACGTATAGTATTTGAAAGATGATACGTTCCGTGCCTCCCCCTGGAACTAGAATCCTGAATGATATTCCAAACCACCACAGTTAATACATTTTCACATGAGCTTCTTGTGCTGCTGGTGATATATTCAACAGATATCGCAAGCCTGTAATACTTCTTTCTGGACCCAGCATGGATATAGTATGGCATATATATAGTATACAAAACAGAATTTAAAAGTTAAAGCTAAGATTCAGATGTTAACTCTTTATGAAACATTCTGGGCACAACAGTATAACCTTATTTCTTCACTTTTAGTGGCGTTTTCTTTACTTGATGTTTCTGGCATTATGTTGAACCTTGCAAACCAGTATGTTTGATATATATTGCTGCAATGAAACAAAGCTCTGACAGATTGCTAAGAGGGAAAAACGCAAAGTCACTTTGGATTAAGTACTGGAACAGAATTTCTTTTTTCAACCTGAATTCAACTCTGAACACAACCAGTAGTAGGGGACATGGACTTGACTACCTAAACTAAATCTTTCAAGTTACTGGAACTGTGGTACGTATATGATTAAGAGTTCAAGTATCTCCCTGACCCATCAAGCTCGAGATGACGCGAGTGGGGTAGGGGAGAGCCCTTTTACCTTGATAAAACCCCACTAAGATGAATACTGCTCTGGACAGACACAGCTATCCATTAACATTTTTCCCACTGCAAGACCAGAGTCAATGTTTGGGAAAAAGAAGTAAAGCAATGAAGGAAGACATATGAATATAAATCATTTTGGCTTTAGTCACTGCAAAATAAAACACAGGTTGTTCTCCTTTGTTCAGATGTGCTTTTAGAATACATCCCTTATTTGGCGACCACAGAAACTGGTCCTGAGACAGAGAAAATTCAACTCCTTAAATCAAGGCAGTGAAGCAAACAATAGTCAGTTGTGCTTGTACGTATACTAAACATGTAATTTAAACGTTTACCAAATAATGTCCCTATTTAGCACAACACAATGCAGTCTGATTTCATTTTCGCCTACCTGCTTTTATGCAGAATAATGTAGTAAATTCTAAAATGACATATAGTGAAGAAAACAACAACAAAAAAAGATCTGTTTTTTCTTCTATTTTGGGGGCAATTTTAAAAAGACCTTAAGTTGGAAGAGTGAGAAAGGCTCAGGAGAGAATGATTATAAATTTCAAAGGTCTGTCTTCCACACACACAAAGAACAGCAAGTAGCACCAGGTGGTGTAGATCATCTGTTTTTTTTTGTAAACAGACTGAAGCCTCACAAAGGTAATACCTAGAGGAATTATCTTAGTTTTTCATCTGCAAAGACAGCAACATTCATCAACCAGTAAGTCATTCAGGTACATTATATTTTTCAAATAAGCTGTGTCCACTGACTACCGAATGGTTGTGCCTTCGGAAAATGATCACTAAAGTTCATTGTCCAATACCCCAGGAGACAGTTCTTAAAAGCTACAAGATGAAAAACACTATTTTTTGAACTCTCTGAGAGAAACTGAGGAAGCCACATTCACTCCCGACACAAATGCTCAAGTGACATAAGTCTGAACACTTTGATAGAGCTTTCCAGAAATGAGCAGAAATACAAGTAATTTACAGCTATTTTCCTTTCTAGAGATATATCATCTGAGCATAAAACTGTAATTTTGGCAATAAATATGAGTCATCGTTTAGCAAAGAGTTGAGAATAAATCTGGGTAATTTATCAAACTGATTGCCGAAACATCAATAGTACTGTTAATGGAAGTTGTTATTAGATGCCTTGGCCCAGGGGACGCTTAGTTTAAAAATACCATCAGGGGAAGTGTGGGATATGAAGTCGTATCCAATTTATTTATAAGCTGATGGCTGTGGATGCTTTAGTCAGTCAATCCAAGCTTTTATTTAAGTGGAGAGTCCCAGCATTAGCCTGCTATAATTTGAAATTACAGCTCAGGTCCCAAAGCCTATAAATTTACCACAAATGCATCAACTTCAGTATGACTATTCTCAGGAGTATCTGTAAAACCAGACTTTGAAATCAGAAAAGAGATTTACACTCAGAAAATCTTTCTGTAATTCCTTGTTCCTTCTTGGACTTCCCACAGGTCCAACCACTTCTCTGCCAGCTGCTCCTGCTATCTCAGGAAAGCCTCTCAATGCAGATGCAGCTTCTTGTTAAAAATAAATAAATAAACAAACTACAGGTGTCACCCGTAAGTGACACTACAACTTTATACACCCTCACCAAGCAAAATGCAATGTTAAACAAGAGTACCAGGACAGAAATGGATTTCTTCAGAGATGGAGGGCCACGAAAATGATCAGGGGGTTGGAGCACCTCTGCTACGAGGACAGGCTGAGGGAGCTGGGGTTATTCAGCCTGGAGAAAAGGAGGCTCTGGGGAGACCTAATAGCAGCCTTCCAGTACCTGAAGGGGGCCTACAGGAAGGCTGGGGAGAGTCTGTTTACAAAGGCCTGCAGGGACAGGACGAGGAGCAATGGCTTTAAGTTGGAAAAGGGCAGGCTTAGATTGGACATTAGGAGAAAGTTCTTTACTGTGAGGGTGGTGGAGCACTGGAACAGGTTGCCAAGGGAGGTGGTTGAGGCCCCATCCCTGGAGATATTCAAGGTGAGGCTCAATGAGGCCCTGGGCAACCTGGTCTAGTTGAGGGTGTCCCTGCTGACTGCAGGGACATCAGACTAGATGACTTTTGGAGGTCTCTTCTGGCCTGGACCATTCTATGATTCTTGAAGGCCTAAGAAGGCTGCATTTTCCATATTGGCCAAGCTGTGGTACTTCAAGCAGTGCTTGGGGTATGGAAAGTGCCTTCCACATGCCCCAAGCACTGCTATCAGTTATGGAAAACCACGGTGAACTTACGAGCCCGTGTTTGTTCTTCTCCCTACACCCACCACAGCATCCATCACAGCTGCAGCACTCTAACTGCAATCACAGAAAGCCAAAAAAAAAAAAAGCTTCTAACCCATAATATCCCTCTGTTAAGATCACAGCCACATCACGCGGCTGTGCTAAGGACGGCTTCCAGCACAAACCTAGAGTCAGGCACAGCCTGTGTCCAAGCCCTGGCCGGGGCTAAGCAGATCTCAGTTGCTGTGAAGGTGCGTGAATGGCCTTGATGTTCATAGAGATCCACCAACCTCAGCCTTACTCTATACACAGCTTGCTGCAGCATGTAGGCCTGCATCCTTATCATTAGCATTTAAAGCCACAGAAAGACTCGCCATCAATCCAAAGCAACCTTTTGTATGCCATGCCATTATATACTGCGTGACATCCCCAGCACCTAAACCAAGAGGCAATCAAAGTTGATTCAATATCAGCTTTTACCAAGAAAAGCAAACTTGGTCTGGGAAAAAACTGATGCAAATATACGCGACGTCACATTTACACTTCATGCAGCCAGGCACAGCAGGTAGACCAGTGGTGTCCCTACCCACCACTGAGGGATGCTGAGAACTCCAGAGCACTTGGATAATAATATTTCTATATTTAGGATAAATTCCTAATATTTAGCGTTTTTGAAATTGAGAACTTACTGCTGTTTCTCATTATGACCTAAATAAGCAATTAAACTGGTAATTTTCGGCATATAATATCAAGCCTGCTTTAAAAAGATTTCCATCTCCAAAAACAAAAAGCAGTTCTGGCAAGTCAACATGTCCGAATTGAATATAAAGAAGTAAGGATTGGTTAAGTTCAAGTACTTTTTATTACATCTAAAAGCAGTATCCCTCTAAAGCGAAACAACGTCCCTGAAATTTATGAGCTCTGTGAACCTCTGAGAATATTTAAAACGATCTTGACTTTTCCATAAATTCTGCCATTTGCATGAAATGTAAGTACTGATGGAAGTCACCCACCTCTTTCAGGTAACGTAACTTACGCGATTCATTTATTCAAGAAGGCTCCTCAAACTCTAACGTACTATTTTATCAGTATTACATGAGAACATACCATAAGGCAGCCACTTTTCAGCAAAAAAAAAAAAAAAAAAGCATACATCTTTAAATTTAATTTAAATGAATGGGTTCACTGATATCAGAAGGACTACCTAGAAGCTTAATGTAGAGCCTGGGTGTGCGTGCAGGGCTGGATGCTCGGATACGGGCTTTCTGAAGCACGACTGACTGTGGCCAGCAGCTTCCACTGCTGGCGTTTTCCACCCAATGTTAGTGCATCAGGCAAAATTAAGCTCTGTAGATGCACGTAAGGGAGAAAGAAAATGGGAAGCGGCGCTCCCCACCTCCCGCAAGCCCCGATGGACGGGAGTTCAAAACAGAAAACGGCGGGTCCTGACAACGCGTAAAAAAAATAAATACAAAACCACCACCTCCATCTCGGAATCCCGCTGGAATTAGGGCTTTTTTAGGTGTTTGCGGGTGAGCTGCGCGGAGGGGAGCCCTCACCCCCGGGCGGGGAGGGCAGGTGAGAGGCTCTGCCGCGCCACGCCGCCCCGCACCGCCGTCCCCGCAGCAGCGGCGGGGGTCGGGGGTCCCCACC